>NDGM011200021.1:0-15113 GCA_002564305.1 Octomys mimax | reverse complement strand
TATATATAGAGAGAGAGAGAGAGAGAGAGAGAGAGAGAGAGACAGAGACAGAGACAGAGACAGTGAGAGATCTTGTGAGAAAGCTCAGTGGACAAAGTACCTGCTTAGGCAAGTTCAGGGACCAGAGTTTGATCCCTATATCATATGCTGCACTGTTCCCACCCCTGGGCTCTCTGAGCTGGGGACCAAGTCCAAGTGTGGTGGTGAACACTTGTAATCCCAGCACTGGGGAGGCTGAAAACAGGAGGATCACTATGAGTCTGAGCTGTATAGTGAGATGCTGTACAAAAATATATAAAAATAATAATAATAAAATATAAATAAATGACTAAATAAAAATTAAAAAGAAAATTATTTATATATATATATATATATATATATATATATATATATGACTTCACAATGATGACACAAAGAATCGGCTTTTCTTGTGATTAAATTTTCAACTAAGATGAAACTGGCCTTTTCTGGAAGCAAATTTCCAGGAGAACATATATTATTCCAGCAAGAGAAGAAAATGGCAGGTCACAAGCCTTTGAAGGATAGAGTAGACTTACTGCTTTATGCCAAAGCAAATGGTGACCTCAAGATAAAGGGTCTCTTTTTATCACTCTGAGATCCCTAGAGTGTTCAGAAAACATAATGTCATGAAGAATAGGCTAACACAAAAGCTTGAGTAACAACAGTATATCTTTTCTTGTGGGTCAGGGAGGCTTTCTCTCCCACTGTGAAGAAATTTCTAGAGTACAAAGGTATACCACTGAAGGCTCTCCTCATTACGGAAAATGCACATGCTCACCTATATGATTTGCATGAATTGGCTGAAGAATTTGCATGACTCTCAGTTGGGTTCCTCCCACTTCCTCTACTATAGTCAATGGACCAGCAGATTTTAGCTAACTGAAGGAAACTGTATACCAAGGATCGGTTTCTAAAGTGCTTCCAGATGGTCTCAGATACAGATTTAGTGATCCAGAAACACTTCCTATTGGGCTACAGACTCTCCCAAGGAGAGAAAAGACACAAGAGAGCCAGATTCCTAATGTTCTTATGGAAGGAGACTCTCCTTCCAAATAAAAACTACCTTCCAATTCTGCCTCCCTTCCTGTAAATCCAAAGATGCTAACTTAAATGGTGAGCACAGTATGAAATTATTATTTCTGGTCAACTAGGCACATTTTATAACATTTTAGTTAATACACTGAGAAAATCATTGGTGTTTCTGGTAAATTGTCCTTGTTATACAACCCTTCTTATTGTAAAAGCTTAGTTAAGGGGTGCATTGGGAGGTTTAGAATGCATTATGGGTACTTCCATTATTTCTTATGGGAAAATAGTCTTGACTTCCAATTGGAGTTAACAAGCAGTCCTTGTGAATGAAATGAGTTTGTAAGTCAAGGGTCCACTGTACAGAAGGCTGGGTTTTAGTTCTAATAGAAAATTTTAAATCATCTTTCTTTTTAAAGAAATTAAATTATAAATGGTAAATTTATTATTGTAGGCTATTATTCAGGATAACATCTGTGTTCACAGATGAACTGTACTTGAACTTGATGGACAATCATCTCATTACTGGTAAACATTCACCATTAATAGAATTGTGATGCAGCCTTTGTACCTGCAAAATCAGTATTTACAGTTGGAAAAGTCACAACTGAAAACGTGGATCAGAAAAGTAATAACATTAATATAAAATGTAATTTGTTTCCTGTTTAATAAATATAACAAGAATTCTATTAATGAGGAGATCTCTCCAAATGTGGTTTGTGTTACATCTCAAGCAATGCAAGGAGGCAAGTGAACTTGTTTAGGTCAAATTTAAAAATCCAGAAAAGTATGCAGAGGAAAATAAAGGAATATTAACTTTTTTCTATGTTTGCATAACTTTATTTCTAGATTTTAAGTGAAGCTATAACAATTTAAATACAGTTTTAACTCCAAGATTAAAAAGTAAGATTGACCTCTTGATAACATGAGAAGTTAAAACAAAGTCCTACCTTTTTTGTGAGGCTTCCATTGAAAATAAATATACTAATATAAAAAGTTTAAAATACAAACATCTTGCTAAATATCTATCTATCTATCTATATTATATAGATAGATAGATAGATATATTTGACAAATCATATTTAGCTTCTGAAAAATTGCTTCTTCCTCTTGCTGACCATATGTGTGTATATGTGCAGAAACACACACACACACACACACAAACACACACACAGAAGTTTAAATTTAAAAAAAAAATGAGGGAAGACGAATTTACCAGTGAGTACAGAGAATCCCAGAAGCAGAAGGAAGTCTAAGTAAACATCCTGCCTTGGCTCATAAATGTGACTATCTGCAGGGACTCATTGCAGCGTGGTAAAGTGCACCAGGTGTGTGAACCCTCCTGACCAGAATTGCATGAAAGCCTTCTTAGCTCCAGCTGTGATTATTTCATGAAGAAAGGTGAGACACACAGATGGATCCATCACTCTTGCAGGTTCACTGTTTATCTTTGTAGAGACTGAGCTATAGATTTTCCAGAAAATTCCTTGAGTAGATACATAGTCAGCAGACTAAACAAAACATGCATATCAGCTGCAATTTTAATAGGCTGGTGGTTCACCACATTTAATCTCAACCATTCATTTGCACATAACTCTCTTTCCTAGTACAAATCTTCCACAGCTATCATTAACTGCAATAACTTCATTAAATAAAGTCTTTATACAAAAATATTTCCTCAGTTTCTACTAATTTCATCTTGTCTTCCAAATATTATTATTGTATTATATTTTTTAAACTTTTGATTTGCATTGTATATTATTTTCTTAAATTCTCCTTCCTCACTATATATGTCATTAAAGTAAATTTCCTGGATAAATATACAATTTGAGTCAAATTATGAAACAGTGATGAGATTATTGAGTTGCTACTTGTAATAATATGACAATAATGGCAGTTTTATCCAGCAAAGTGGTAGAAGTTACTAGTAATACATTTTCTAGATTATAGAATTTTACTTGTTCAAAAACCAACTTGCTATATAGTTCATACTTTTTTAATATATTTTCTTAAATATATTGCCTTCATAAACTCAAGATGAAAATTACTTCTCACTTTGTAAAATATTAGAATAGCAAAGATGGGGGATTATTAATATTAATTTCCTTATGTTCATACATTGATGGCTGCAGATACTGGTTATTCTTTAAAGCCAATGGCTCCAAAAAGATTTGGTGTTTTAGTTCATGTGTCTACTTCCCCTTCCCTGAACTATATTTCTAAAATCTGGCTGAAGAAGAAAACAAAACACTCTTCATGAGATTAATGTAGGATTGAGTTTAGTTTTAGTAATAATTTAATACAGTATACTCATCAATAGACATGAAAAACATCTAGAGAAATATGAGTGTTAATTGTGATTCTGAAGTTCACTATATTAAACCACATTTGGCACATTAGGAAACCACAGTCCAGGCTGTGTCTGAAGGGTGTTTCCAGAGATTACTGACCTGCAGGCCAACAAATTGGAGGAGAGCCCACTCTGACTGTGAGTGGCACTATCCAATAAAGCCTGCAGCCCAGATAGAGTGAAAGGCCGAGAAAAAGGTCTGCCTGCATTGCGAGGCTGCGCTTTGCTTCAGCAGGGGCATTAGGTACTGCCATCACCTGGAGATATCAGATGCAGATTCTTCAGCCGTTCAGCATCAGCTCGTGGCAGTGACTCCGTGGAGCTTCCTGGACTTGGGTTCTAAACTGGTGATACCTCTTTGATTCCTCCTATATATATTTTATATCTTTATATAAATGTATTTTATATAATATATTATTATATGTATTTATATTTTAAATATTTATTATATCTATTTTTATATTACACAATATATACTTAGTTATGTTTCTATTTTATGCATTTTGTGTAATATATTTCCATATGTACGTTTATAATTTTACATACATATTTATTTATCATATATATATGTTTATATGCATTTTCCATTCTTTTTATGAAACCCTAAACAATACAGGAACAAATTCTTAATTATAAAATATTGGTTGAATTGTGTCAAACATTTTAACTGGTCAAATAATAATAATATATCAATGGTGTATTGGTCTGTAGACACAATTCTCCATTCTTACATAGAGTATCTGAGTTTATCTTCAAAACATCTTTGAGTTAGAAATTATAATCATATCCTTTTTTGGTAAGGAAATCAGGATAAAATAAGAAATATGTTGAGCTTAAGTAGTTTTATAGTAGAGTTCAAATTTAAATCCATAAAATCCAATTTCAAAGCCAATGTTTAATCATTGTTTCTGAACTTCTCAAAGATTCTAATTTTTTTTTTCTAGGAATGTGATGTATTTCCACACGCAAGGCCCTCTGTATATAACGAGGGGGGATTAAAATCCTGCAGAAAGCCATTTCTGTGGAAGCAAAACTAAAACCTCTAGTGGCTCCCAGGCTGGTATGCACCCTTGCGCCTCATGGCCCGTGACCCCATTGGGGAGATTTACACTGAGATAATGATCAACCGTGCTGCACAAGATCTTGTCTGAGATGGAAGCCTAGGACATGTGAGTTGTACCGCTGACTCTGTTAGTCCTGGACAATTCAAATAACTAACCATTTCTTCCACAGTGGTGTGCACAGAGGAATTTAAGTTCCAGAAGAACAAGAAGCCAATACCAAATTCTTGGGGATTTTGTTTCTGATAAATGTTTTCTTACCTAGAGCAAGGTATTTTCCTAAGGTATGGGAGAGAATAACAGGTTAGCAGCAATAGGGAAGCTAATGAGACATACTTAGTAATAGTGCATCCATCCTGACTTAAACATGTAGTCTGTCTCTCGCAATGCAGAGATTGTGTCCGTGCATGGATCTGATTGCTGCCACTCTGCAGCAATGTGCTACCACAGCTGAACACTTTGGTGCTGCTGGAAATTTATTTCCCCGTTTCATGATTAAAACGCACCCTCCGAAGAATTGGTTTAAGGAGCATATGTTGTTTTTGACACTACATGTTAAAAATAATCACTCTAAAATAATTTATTTTCTAAGACTTAAGATTCAAAAAGAAACAGAGAACTACTCATAACTTACAGAGCATACCATTTACTGTAATGGTAAAGGACGATGAGACTGATTACACTTTCAGATATGGTCACATCCAAAAGTCACTGAGGTATGTGATCATGTCTCAGAATTACTATCGCTGGCCTTAAGGAAGCCAGGAAAAAGTTTTAAAATCTCTTGGTCCTTTACATAGGCAACAAGTTGTGCTTTGAAAACAGAGCCACATGGAAGAAAACACTACATTTAAGAACATAAAATTGCCTCAAGTTCACCTTTGGCAATTCCTCACTGAGTTTAGAATGCTTCTAGAAGCTATACCTTTTTACAGCTTTCCTAGATTTTTATGTTTTGCTTTGGTTTCACACCAGGAATTGAACCCAGGATCTTGCTCTTGCCAGGCAGGCACTGTGCCACTGATCTACATCCACACCAGCTTTCCTAGGTTTTTCACTAATCATGACTTTTCTTATATGTCAAACTAAAAAAATTTTTAAAATAAAACAAACAAACAAAAAAAAACTATGTCTTACCAGGCTTTCAAATCTTTAAATAGGCTCGGTCTGATTTCATGAAGTTAACAATGGTAGTTACACCGGTGGATACTCCAAGGCTCATTAGATCACTCTAGCTAGAGAGGTTTGTTTTATGGGGTATGGCCTTTTCACAGTACAGCCATAGACTACTCACCTACCAGTGGTTAAGTGAGTCACTTGGGCATGATTTTATAGGTCTCTAAATGAAACAGTTTGCTTCATTTGCTTATATCTGAAAAGAAATTGTGTATTTACAAACATTCCTATATATGCCATGCCCACACATAGCACTATTTTATAAACATTCAACTGGATATACATCAGCCAAATTTTAACATTATTACTATTCTCATAATACTGAGATATAGAGAAATATATGTAGACAGACATTTTATTGAGAGTTAAAGGGCAAGCTGAGGTTACTATCAGAGTACTTCATCACTCATCCATGAGGGCAAGATGCTTTGCTCCCATAACGATAATTGGAAAATGAAAAGCTATTATTTGTTGAGTTTTGTATCTCTCCTATAGATAAAATATTTTGTTTCCTTCATTCTATCATATAGGCCACCTGGAATCAGCATGCTATTTTATATATTTTTGCATTACAAACAAGGGAATGCCAGACCTTGCATAAAGTTTGCTGTGGGCAAGTTTCCAAAGTCAAAGGTGGCAAAGGGTAAAGGAATTCAGGTGTCAGCAGCTACATATCTAGCAATGTACAGGATGTGTTTGGTGGCCACCACCCAATCCTGGATGTCAACACCTATGTCTCTGATCAGGGACAACTGCTTAGAGGTGAAGAAGACTGCAAACATCTGGGGCAGAGACGTGCTCGCTCCCGTGTTGTGCCGTACCCACAGGCTGCGACTTCCAAGCTGGTTCTCTCAGCCCAGATGAAAGCAATATTATTTGTGAAACCACTTTACTCTTCTCAGACCTCAAAGTTCACCTGTGAGAGTTTCATGCCTTTAAGATTGTTTTGTGGTATTTTTATTAATGAAAGAGAGGTGACATGTGATGCCTTTTGTACCAGTGACACATTTATGTTTCAAAAAAGTCATAAGACTATAAATTGATTATATAAATTGTAATTAAATTTCCATGTGCTGTTTTAATAGAACTGACTGAAAGAATTTAATTTTTAAAAACAAGTTTTCGTGCAATATTCAAGGAAAATTCAAACAAATATAACAACAAGCTTTCTGCTTGTGATGTCTTATCCTGGGTCTCCAAGTGAATTTCAGAGTCTTGCATCAGGAAGATGGGATCGATTACAAACTGGCACAAATGCCATATTTGCATAATCATCCTGTGTTTGTACAAATGACTGCCCCATCTCCTGTGAGACTTGGCTAAGCTACCAGTTAGTTCTAGTGCCTTATCAGCAGCAACTGAAGGCACCACTCATATATATATATATATATATATATATGTATTATACATAAGATTTTAACTTCAACTAGCTTTACATTAAAAAAGATAATCCTACTACTTCATGTTTCCCCTGGGAAATGAAATGGCAGATGAAGAAGATGTGAAAACAATGAACATCATGCATATTAAGATGAGATTGCCCTTTTCATGACCAATGAACTGAATACACTCATCTACTGTTTTGTAATTATATATTTACATATAATTATATTATATAAAACACTAGGTGTATACACCTTAATATGTCAATCTTTGTATATGTTTAATTTAAAATATTTCACTCTTAAACCAAACGCTTATTTTGTAACTCCAAAACTGGAAAAATTGCTGGGCAAATGTCCCTAATTAACTAAATTGCACTGCAGTGAAGCTGGTGAATACTTAGCACTCTGAAATTTCAAATGCTCTCTAAGTATCTAATTTTGTTTTCTGGAGAAGGGCAGTTTCATTCTGACAGTTACATTTGGTTATGATTGATGTTTCCACAGTTATGCTTTGCAATCTCAAGGACTTTTTGGCGACCTTTCAAACTAAAAAAAAAAAAATTGAAGTTAAAATATAATTTATTACTTACAGTTAGGTCTTGAATAGTTAGTTGAGAAGTTTTTCTAATGAATTGAAATGACAGACTATGAAATGATTAAATAAAAGATTCATGACAACTAAAGACTATTAATAAAACAATTCAATGAACAAAAATTTCCCAAAATTGGCTTTCATACCTCCTCCAATAGGGTTTTCTTTTCTTTGTCAGTCTCATAATTTCAAATAATATAAAAGTTAATACACCTGCATAGTAACCAAAATAAAAAATCATGTAACCTATCATAGTTTTGGTCTTGTACTCTTTGATCTATGAAAACTTACTCACTGATTATTATGTGATTCAATTATATGAAATTCACATTAGATCCTAAAGCATTAAAGATCTTCTTTCCTGCTGATTTTGAAAAGTTAGTAGATCAAATAATCTACAGTTTAGTTCTGAAAATATTTTATGATCTTATGCTTGGGATACTCTTCTTTATCAAGTGAATTTTAGGTCCCTAATATACCATAGCTATGTATATATAACATATTAACTCAAACATACTTAACATTACAGAGAAAAAAACACTATTTAATATTTCCTCTGGGAAAAAAATAGCAGATGAAGAGGCTGTTAGAACAATGAACATGATACATATTAAATGAGCCTGCCCTTTTCCTGACCAATGAGCTGAGTACACTGGTCTACTGTCTGTAATTGTGCAAGTATTCTCTATGTAGTAGAATGCTTTTAATCGCCTGTTCCATTAACTGTTAAAAGGTAATCATAGGCGCTGTTTTCTTTTACAAGTATTTTATCAACATTTTTTCTTTTAATGTATTTAGTACAGGGCCTATGGGGTCTCCCTACACAGATCCGACTCGTAGTGATTCTCCTGTTTTCAGCCTCCCAGGTGCTGGGATTATGGGTGCGCATCACCATGCTCAGTCTCAGTCGCTGTCTCAGCACACCCCAGGGGCAGAGCCAGCACAGCTCACCAGCATCTTCCAAAGCAGGCACTATAATCCAATGAGCTATCTGGTCTTCCCATTTTGTAAACATTTTGATATAACTTTAATTTGTATCCATATATTACAGTCCAATCTGTACAACTTCAATGAAGAAAACTTTCAAAAGCATATTTAAACTTATTAAAATTTTGCTTTTCTCATTGTGACCAGGTACATGGTCATAAAAGTATAAAATGCAATAATCTCATTTCTTAGATAAGTGAGACAAATTAGATCTACACTGACATTCTAGAACAGATATGAAATGAGGTATTCATATTCATTCATTTATTCAACATTATAGCAAGGTAGGACACATGTAGTCAGTGGCTATGCAGCAAAGCTATGATTGGAAAGTAAAATTTAATTTGCAAAATGAGAAGCAGCTAGTATTTGGCAGACCCCAGATTTCACACAACATTCAGCGAAACTGTCTAAGGATTGAAATTCTATAATGTTTACAATAAACACTCAGATCAGAGATTGATAGTTTGAGTGTTTCCTTAATAGCTTTACAATGATTTAAAGGAAAAATACTATTTTTTCATTAAAATAGCCAATTATTTCAGTAAGAATGGACTAACACAGTCTATTAGTCAAAGGAGCTCACTGTATTCTGTAACTCAATGTCTAAGGAAAATCTTCTGTGGATTCAAATGGGATAAAACCTCAAAGGTGGGAACCTCAGCTATGTTCTCATTGTAAAGAACCTCAGCAAGTCCCCAGCCGATCTTCACAATGTGTGCAGAGCTCACTGTGCTTCCATCAGCAGACCTCACTCTTCCCATCTTGAAGAGCAGAGTGAAGAGGAGAAAGGAAATTGGAAGCATTCCCAGGAGTGAAACATTGCTAAGAGAGGCCAAGCTAAGACAAGGAGCACACCAAGGGAATCACATCAAAAAAGCAGGCTGATGAAAACCATACCCAGCAGTGCCTCCTTTAACCAATGGTGGTGTTTATGCAGCAGATTTCCTAATCTCTGCATTCCGCTAAGCTGCAAAGACAAAATGACTTAGATTGAAATGACAGGCTGCAAATGTGGCTTAGCAGAAAAGCATGGTAACAATTTGGCTTGGTCTGTCACTTGGTAAAGATGACACTTTTGAGAATAACCAGAATTCAGCCACTTTCTAGCCTCCAAGAGAGCTGTTAACTGGGGAAGGCCTGCCATCCAGCTAGCCAGTAGCTGAGGGCAAGAAACAGCAATGGAAGAAACTGCTAGCCAGACAGGATCTCTCCTGAGAAGTATGTGTGAGTTATAAAGGAGGCAACATTAGAGGATAAAGGAAAGCTCCTTTATAGCTCCTGCTCCTTTTGTTCTTATCATTCCTTCTTTCCCTAGCAATGCCAACAACAGAGCCTTAGAGAAGAGGAAGAGCCATGAAAGACAAAACATGACTTTCCCACAGTTGGGTGCTCTCAGGCAGGGCCCAGGCCAGCACGGAAAAGTGCATGAATATGACAGTTAAATGGAAGGGATGTGGATAACTTGACCAAAGGGAACCTGGCCCTTGACTATAAAATGTAGGATCTCCTTTATATAGTATCAATGTATGAAAATGTCTTTAAAGTTTATGGCTGCAGAAACAAATCAGTCCTACCTAAATCCCAACAAAGTGAAGTGGTTTTGTAAGTAATCTTTGGGCAGTTACTTAATATCACTAGGCTGTACTGAGCTCATTTTAACAAGTAAGATGCTGGTACCCCACCTTTATGCATTTATTCCAGAAAAAAACTGTTAATTGCCTGTCATGTGGCTGGTTTTATTCTTCTAGCTAAAGGCTAAGGCCTAGGATTAGAGAAGGGTAGTTCTCTGTAGGATCTAGAATTACACAAAGTTAGAAAACTTCAGTAAAGACCTCAGGCAAACCCATCATTTACATTGGGTGAACTGCATGACAGGAACTATATCACACACTTGAAAAAAAAAATACAGGTGCTTCAAGTATGCACAATCTAGAAATGAAAACATGCAGGGAATTATATTCTAATTACAGTGAACACAACTCCGTAGGTAAAGTTATCCCTCCATGTGTCAGAAAACTCAGTAAAGGAGGTCTCATTAAACTCAGGTTTATAGATGATAAAATTAGGGTCAGAGTATTAAGAAGAAATGCACGAATTTGAATTAAGGTGTCCCGGGGTTGGAAGTTCATATTTGAAGACATCACTGATCATAAACTTCAAAGGCAAACAGTGCTCCATGTATGAAATTTACAACGTAGAACTTGGACAAAACCTTGAAATAATATAATAAAGAATGTTCATTTTATTCACAATGAGGTATTAATAAAAGCTAAGGAGATTTCACAAACAATTACAACTTCTTTTCATTGTACAATGATAAGTAGATGAGATTTTCTCTTTTTTTTGATGAGTTTTTCATAGCATATATTTTTCCTTTGTTTACCTATCAAGAATCTCCTCTATATTATTTTACCACCATTATGTTTGCTTAAAGGTTAAGTCCTATTCCCCTATCAGTCAGTATATTTCCAAGAATACTCACACTCCTGTGCAACCATCTTTTATCTTAGGCAAAGCTAACCCAATATTTCTATGGGACTACCAGGAAGCTGATATTTTCTTTTGGTTGGTTGCTTGCATGTGAGAAAGACTGAAGCCTGGAAATCTGGGAGCTAATTTTCTAATTCACAAGACGTGTACCTGAGAATAAAGGGCAAAGACCGGTGAATGTGGTGGCCTCAATGGCACAGAACAAGTATCTGGCAGATGATAATCTCAAAATCATTAGCGATAAAAATGTGGTTCACATCTTTTATAATGTTTTAAAATACATAAATCTTTTTTCACAAGGAAATTTATACTCATACATATGTGTGTATACATATGTACACACATACAGGTGTAATTGCAAACTTTAAAATTAGTTTACAAGATGAAAAAAATCACATTTGATTTACATTTAAATAATATTCAAATTTGTTGTTTTAGCAAAGCTTTAAAAGTTCAGAGATTATATATTTTTTATTTTAGAGGATTTAAAAATAAAAATGATACATCAGCATTTATTAAAAGGAACAGTGCATGCTGAATCATAGAGCAAAAATACGGTAGAATCTTAAAAACTTGAGTCTTGAGTTATTTAGTGAATGTTTCCTCTGAGCTTCAAGATTCACTAATCATAGGATACAATCATTTTCATTGTATTACAATTAAACAATAACATATGCCTGTGACTATAAGAAATTTGCATAAAGACATAACGATTTTTTCATAAATTAGTGCCCTTTTTCCTAACAGTTTTAAGCATTTTGTGCATAGTAAGTACTCATAAATACTTGCACAATAAATTATAAAATTGGATGGGTAGGACAACTGCAAAAGTAATTCCTGCTGGTCTATTAAAAGGAGCAGTTAATGCCTAATTTTTTTCTTTTACTCTTCTTTTTAATTGTTTATATTTTTAACCAATTTTGCATGTTAACATTTAGTAATCTAAACAACTAATTTGAAGATAACATTATGTAGTACAGCAGCCATTGTCAAAATTCCTATAATTTTGGTTAATAAAATTTTGCATCATTTTCAATGGCTTTTTCTCTATTTTTTACTTTTTTGTATTTTCTTTAAAAAATAAAAACATAGTTAACTTTTCTATTTAGAGTCCCACGCACTATTACAAAGATCATTGATTTATTCCTTTGCTTCTGCATCACATAGTATTTCAACTAGTTTTTCTTCACGTATCCAGTGACTCAAGGCCTAACCTAATTCTGCCAACAACCTCAAAACAGTGTGCTAATTTAGATATAATTCGATAAACACTCACCCTCTCCTCTGGGGGCTCCCAGTATTGCAGGGACCACAGACAAGCACAGCACAATCAGGCTTCGTATGAGCACTGCAGCAAAGCACGGATTCCCACAGGAGGAAAACAGCATGCTGGAGTGCTGTGCTATGGAGGCATTTACCCTTCACAGTGAACTGCACGGACTCAGGTGCTACAGAAGAAAACCTCACCTGGGTGTCTTATCACTCTCACTGTTGCTGAGACAAAAGACCTGACACTTGCAAGTTTAAGGGAAAAGAGGTTTATTTTGGGTCACTTGTAGTCCATACTTGGCTGGATTCAGATGCACTTTCCAAACCTGTTTGCTTGCCTTCCAATGGTCTGATCTACAATCTCATGAGGCTTTAGGAGGCCATCTAAGAGGAAACTGCATCATTCAGTAGTTCAGGTTTTGGTTCTTCACTCAGTTCTATTAGCGATCATATTTTGAACCCCAATTCAGACTGTATTTCAAAATTTAAGCTTGTCAAGCAGCATATAGCATCATTGGCATAATCACTCCTTTTGCCTGGAGTAAATTAGCTCAAGTGAAATAATCTGTTGCACTTAGTTGTATTTGTTGTTCTGTCCAAGAAGAAAAAATAAACTTGCACATACACAGCAGGCCTACTTCGAAGGGCCTCATGAATGAGAGGTGCTTCAGCAACAAAGTGATTCCCTTGCCAACACTAAAATTTATCAAAGAGGTCTTCTAGATGCACCCCTATGTCCTGGGGAATGGAGGGGTGCTTTCAGAAAGAGATGATATGTAGGCTAAAGATCCTGCAGCACATAGTTGACCCAACATCAGAATTCCAATTCCTCAATGAATACATCGCTCAAGGAATCAAAGAGACAATTATAAACTATTAATTTTGGCCCTGTATCTTGTAAAGGAAGAATAGAAGAGACCTGGACCATTAAAATGATATGTGGTAATCACTAAATAAGGGCTTGTTGACTAGGTGATTTTAAATGAATATTATCTAAATTCTCAATGAAACCACATAGCACTATATATGTCAAAATTGGTTATATCTTAAATCAACATTGGTGGAAACACTTTAAAATGAACTTTGAAGTGATTTTTCCAGCCATGTGTCACCTACAAATAGAATTTTGGAGGAAAAGAAAATCAAGGAGACACATGGCATAAGAAGAGCTTTCCTATTGAAACTTGGATGTATTACATTTCACAGTTAGTGAGCCCCCTCACAAAGCTCTGTGTTGCTGTGGAGGTACTTTGTAGTTGTGATCAAATGCCATAATCAGTGGACTGTGCTAGGTCACCTGGTTGGTTCTGATTTAATCAGCTGACTTGAGCACAGGCATGGAACTCGGCCATGCTCCAGAGTGCCTGTTTTCACTTTCCCACAGCCGACCCTGGATTTCAAACTGTCTAGCAGTGTTCATGAATGGGAAGGAGAATTTCTTGTGCTAAATAAACAAATAATAACAAAAACACATGTCTGTTTCTCTGGTGACTGCAATCAGAAATAAAGGTTCAGGGGCACTTTGATCTCTTTCAGATTGATTTTTAACCAGCTTCTGCCCTCTAAAAGATTTGACTATATTTAGGTTGAGTTAAATTATCTACTGCAAAGCTATAACATTAAAATTTGCTAATAATGTACTAAACGTTGTGTTTCCAGTGTAGGGCATTCCAATATCAAGTGACCAAGATACACATTTTACAGGTATCATTATAAAATTACTTGATATGAAATTATCTCTCACTCAGAACCTACATTTGTTTTCACCCATCAACCTCTGGAACCCTTGGTGGGAAAATATGATTGCTTTGAATTAAAAAGACACTGTCCACTGTCATTACTAGTCCTTATGACATTGTGACTCAATTCTTGGAGTCACTTCAGTTATCAGCACTGTTTGTCAAAAACACACTTTGGAGCACCACCTCTGATATCACAAATGTACTGCTTATTATTATAAGCAAAAAGATAAAGTAGGGTTGTTGAGTAGGGTGTCATGAAGGAGTCCTGTAAGGAACTCATGAACTACATATGGAAGTCTCACCAACTAGTCTAGGCTTCATTCCCATAGCATGATCTAAGCAAGAAATCCTTGTTTGATGAGCAAAAACTTCTCTTCAGTCTCATTAGAACATTTATTGTATTAGGCAATGTGCAAAGTAAATATAATAATCAGTCAACACATGGCTTCAGATTTCATAACTGCCTATGCAGTTTAGAATTTACACTTCAGAGGCTATGCGAATAGGAGAAATCAAACTGATAATTCTCATAGGTCTCCTAGAAGTAGTCAATGTTTTGGAGACCTGACTCAAAATCTTTGGAACAAATTAATATTTTCGATAGTGAACATCCTCCTATCAAATCATGAAACAAACAATAAATGAAAACAACAACTCTACTTTATCTTTTTGCTTATGATAATAATCTTAATTTTCTAAATATCCTAGCTATAACATGTAGAGACCTCCTTTTCTTATTTTTTCTTTATTATATTGTTGGATTAAATATGTTCATTATATCACAATTTTAGATTATTAGAAATTGTAGTACTCTGAATGTTTGTGATGCTATGTAGGGCATCTATCATTGCACCTCCATGATAAAAGTCCTGGGAAAATTTCAGTTTCTTTAAATAAGATCCTTCCAAATCACAGACGATGGTGGTATGACTTTTTTTTTTTTCATGGTCATGGTTTATTGACAATTACAAATTCCTTGGAGTATTTTGAAACCTACAGAGATACAATTTT
>NDGM011199997.1:0-11977 GCA_002564305.1 Octomys mimax | reverse complement strand
TTTTTTTGGTGGAACCGGGGATTGAACTCAGGCCCTTGCGCTTGCCAGGGAAGCGCTTACTCCGCTGAGCCATCTCCCCGGCCCCAACTCTACTACTGATTTTAATAAATTAACTAACCACATTTAGAATACAAACCCTGTCACCCATTATACCAAGTCATATGCTCCACCCACATCCTACTCCCTAAGAATGCTTGCAGATATAACCATTATTTCAAATTCAGTGCCTCCCTTCTTTTTGTTTTGAAAATATTTTGATATACATGCAAATATATCCTTAAGCATATATTATTTTCTTTGTGTTTGTTTTGCTTTATAGGGTGTTATGCTTTATGAATTAATTTTTGCTGAGAATTTATAAAATACATTTATATTGCTACTGTTTATCCGTGATTATTTCACTTTCTTTGCTATGCAGATTGCATTAGAAGAATAATTGCAGTCATTTTTCACCCTTCACATATTCAAAATTTGCATTGTCCATTTTGTCTATTATAAATATTAGAGGTAGAATTGTACTTGTTACTTTGAATTTACATTATATTAGAAATGATTTATTGATAATAAAATTCTAAAGAGGAAAACAAACACAATTTCTTCAAGGATCATAGAGTATTGTAGAAAATGCAATCAAGCAGAGAGTGAGAATAATCCTATTATATAGTATGATTATTGATACTCTATAATAGGATTACTCTCCTAGCTGAAGTGCCATGAAGGAATTATTATTCATTTTGACTTAGGGAAATAATAAGCAAAAAATATGTTAGACGAGTTGTTTTTCAAAGAAAAGTTGCATTATGCTAGAAGGAGAAAATACAGGAAAAAGAGGTAAGAGGAAGCAATGCGGCTAGTGCTGTAGAGCCCCCAGCTGGACAAATCTGCAAGAGAACTGGAGAGGTGGCATCTCTACAGGGTAAGTACAAGGCTGAGAGACAGCGTCTGTAATACAGCATTATACTTTCACAGCATCATACAGAATAAATTCTTTGCAAGATATTTTTATATATTTTACTCTTTTGATGTAAAAATTTTTTGTTGCCCTGTTTTTCATGCTTTGGGCTCTCTGTCATCTGGGCCGGGTACTTTTTCTTGTTGAGCTTTGTTATGATTAATCAGCACCCTGGTCCTTCTCAGTACACACCGTTGGCTTGCCGTTATTGTCGTTATGGTCACAAAACGTTAACAAATATTTTCCGTCCACTAAGAGCCTAATTGTCTCCGTTGATACCCTCTTCTCTGCTTACAAACTCTGCACTGTTTTCAGTGCAATTTAGATGAAGAAATAAGCACGCTAATAATCAAATGCACGGGCAGGGAATAACTAAATTAGAATGGAAGAAATCTGAAAAGAAAAATAAATTGTAGGTGTGAGTCAAAAAATCGAAAGAAAGAAAAATAAATAAAAACATCAAGCGAGTTTATAGAACGCATAATGGAAAAAGAAGGTGAGATTTAACTAAGTCTTTCCAGCGGGGTTCCTGACGTCGCTGGAAATGCAATCTGGAGAACCCCGAGGGTGTCGGCCCAAGCTCTGCTGCGATGCTCGTGTGTGTGTGTGTGTGTGTGTGTGTGTGTGCGCGCGCGCTCCTTACTGGTGCAACTGCCCACTCCACGGGAGGCCAGAAAATGGGGTCGGACAAGTGATGCCGTCTGTCACTAACGGAGAGCCGCCACCCGCACAGCAAACAGCTTCGGGGCTGCGCGCGGCAGTTGTTCGGACACAGGAACCAGCAAGTCTGGGGTCGAGAGACTCAAGTCTGACGTCGGAGTGGGCGCCGTGGAAGGCGGCAGCCTGGACCCCGTGGAGTGTGCCGAATCTCTCCACCGCCCTTCCTCGGCCTGCGCTCACTCTGCAGGGCGTATCGCGTCCTGCCTTTCATCCTACTTTTAATACTTTTAGTAAGTGCACAACCACATAGCCCGGCGTCCCGGCCAGTTCTCTAGGACAGCAAGCGCCTGCCGGACAGGCCTGGAGGAGAGCAGCGCGGCCGCGGACACCCACCCCGGCTCCCAGCCGGTGCCGAGCGCGCCCCGCGGCAGCGCGGCCTGGCCTGCGCCCCCAGCCCCTGCGCGCTCGCCGTCGCCGCCGCTGTCTGCCCGCCCCGAGAATGACACGAGGAAGACCCTCACGTTGTAATGACTGCCAAGGCTAAAGCGCAAAGACAAGGAGCGCAGGAAAGGGCGCCCTAAGCCGGGATACAAGCGCACGACTTCAGGGTGGTCCAGCCCTTGAAGGTCTGCTGGAAGGACTCGTGCAAGGAGGACGGCGCCGGCGAGGCCAGCGCGGGCGCGGGAAGCTGCTCCTGACGCGCCTGCAAGGGGCAGCCAGCCAGGAGATTAACACAGGAAGCCCCTGCGGTCGCCAGTGAAGGGCGCGAGGGCTTTTAGGCCATTGTGATGACCTTGTGTTTCTTTCTGTAAACTGTGGGACGCATTTGGAAGGTTTGCTGAAAGAAATGTCAGGATCTAACATTGTCATGGGAACTTAGTGACGCGATATTGAGATGGAGAAAGCTGGAAATACACACACAAATCTGTATTAGATTTGTTGGAAGAAAGAGCAACAGTGGGTGTGGCTACTTTACCAATATGGTCTACATTATCAACCCATTTTTACTTTGAGCCTGTGCACCATTTTTACTACTTTAATTGTTTGCATGAAAAACCACAAGGTATATGTTTGATTTATTAAATATTTCATATAAATTACTACTTTCACTACATTCAGAGTGATGAGAATTTAGAACTTTTAAACTGCATATTATTTCCAGCAGTTATCTTACTATATTTATAAGAAATATAGTAAGAAATATAATGTTACAAAATATTATTGTAACATTACTACAGTAACCCACATTATTTTTTATTCAGATATTTCCTTTCCAGGATTTTTCCTTTCTTCTTGTATTTGATGTATTTTTATTTAGGATAATATTCCCTTCAAGTTTTCCCTCGGACATTTCTTATTTAAGTCTGTAGGCAAAACGTCTTTCAGTTTTATATACTCATTTGACTATAATTTATTGCAAGGTAGTGTTCAAGACATTTGGAATCTAAGATGGCAAACCATTTTTAAGAATTTACACTGTGTTTCTTTCTGCTGCTTATGCTAGAAAATACAATCAATTTTGTCCTTTCTAAAGCATTTTTACTTATAATTTTAAAAAAATCATTTATTTATTTATTTATTTATTTATTTATTTATTTGGTACAGGGTCTCACTAAGCATCTCAGGCTCATAGTGATCCTCCTAGGGGCCGGGGAGATGGCTCAGTAGAATAAGCGCTTCCCTGGCAAGCGCAAGGGCCTGAGTTCAACCCCCTGTTCTGCAACAACAACAACAAATCATAGTGGTCCTCCTGTCTCAGTCTCTCCAGAGCTGGGATGACAGGCGTGTGCCACCATGCCTGGCTGTGGTGGCCAGCATAGCTCAGGAGTATGACTTGCCATACTGAGGACTGAACCTGGGTCCTTGCGACTGCCAGGCAGTTGCTGCGTCCAGCAAGATATATCCCTGGCCCCCTTTTTATTTTTTATGTTTTTCTAATTTTTAAATAATTTAGTTATTTGGTACAGGATCTCACTATGCAACTCAGACTCGTAGTGATGTTTTTTCTTCATAGTTGGTTTTCTCTTATTTTTCTAGATATACCATAATTTTTGAATTATTTACACGTGTCAGTTCTGATGATTCCCAGTTTCTAGTACTGCTCTTTCCTTTCTCACCTCGTTCAAAGACTGCAACTACACTCGCATTGTGATGCTTGCCCACGTTCTGTCAGTTTTGTCTCCTACTTTCTCCTGTGCTTTGTATTATGTGTTTTTCCTGCCCTAAGAGACCGCTTGCAGCTGTTGTATCGTGTGCCAAATGTTTGGGTGAATCCATTCGCTGAAATATTTTTATAATTGATACAATTTTCACCTTTCTTGCATTGCGTTTTATGTTTTAGTATTTTTGGTAAGTATTTCTAAGTGAACATCTAATGTGTCAAACATTAATCACAGTTAATAACTTTAGAGCCTTTATGAGATATATACAATATCAAAATCAATTATTTGTTTACTTGAATGGTGTACTCAGTTTTTATTTTCTGATATTTTGATTTTCTACCTTGTCTTGTCTGAAAAATTCTGAATAAATGTCAGAGATGTGTAAGAAATATCACCAAAATTCATTATGATACTATCTTTCTCCAGGAAATCTTGTAACTATTTCTCTGCGATTTTTTTCTCTAGAAAGTTAAAGTGAAGTAGATTGTCATGCTCTCATTAAGGCTTGATATGATTGAAGGCTAAGCTTCAGCCATAATGGAGTTTTGTCTGTTTCCAATCTGTATTTTCACCTAGGGCATTTCTGAAATATTAAACAAAAATATGCGGCATCCCAAAATATACCCTTCCTGTAGAACTGAACACATTTCTGTTTACTGGCCTCAGCCTCAGGAAAACCCCCGAACTTTGCACTGCTACTTTCTGTTAATTCACTTACTACCTTGAGAAACTGCAAAATACTTTGTGTCAGTAAGGCTTGGAGTGACAAAGAAGCAAGAGCGAGTCTATATGTTCATGGAATAAACCCGTATTTCAATTATAAATTGGCAATGAGCATTTGTGCACTTGAAGTTTCTTCAAGGGACAATGCAGTAATTTCATTATTTTACCCAGAATCTGTCACAGCAGTTCTCTGATACGTACCAGTGTATCTGTGTGTGTGTGTGTGTGTGTGTGTGTGTGTGTGTGTTACATATGTAAACACACATCCATATGCGGAAAGCATATTTGTATGATAGGTTACTGTTTCATAGCTGGAAAATGTCATTTTTGATAATCTTTATAAGATAAATATATTTTATATTGCATTTGGTTGCAAGTGTCAGAAAAAAACAAGGAGTCAAAGGTGATTTCCAGATTTTTGTTGTAAACTGCTTGAAGAATGACAGTCGTTTAACAAATGAGGGGAACTGGAAGTGGGGCAGCTCAGAGAGTGGCGGGTCACCACATCTCCATCATAATCTACAGGAAAATTCTTATTTGATTAAACCTAGCTTTGAACCTTTCATGTACAACTCACCTGGCTAGTTGGGCTGAGGAAAGTGTTCTCTGTAATGATTGACACCATGGGTTGCTCAGAAATTCCAGTATACGAAGCTATGTATTTTACTCTCATTGTCCAAGACAACTATTTGATTTTACCCCTGATGTCCATCTTTTTTAAATGATGGGTCTGTTTTCCATTTCATCAGAAAAAGTTGCAAAAAAAGTTTTTTTTTTTTTTTTTTTTTCTGTACTTAGGACAGGGTGTCACTACGTAGATTCTGACTCGTAGTGATCCGCCTGTTTTCAGCCTCCCAAGAGCTGGGAGTACAGGCCACGCCCCCACGCACCCAGTCTCAATGGCCGTCTCAGTGTGCGCTGGGTGCAGGATGGCATGCCATGCCAGGGATTTAACCCCAGCCGCTGTGCTCTGCCTAGGCAGGTGCTTCAATCCGCTGAGCTATCAGGCTGACCCACAGGTCACAACAATTTTAAAAGACCCTCCGTAATCTCCAACAAATTACTCTTCCTCTACTTGAATTTATACCAGTTTCTCATGTGATGCCATTCCCACCTGAGTCATGAAAACTATCCTACTTGGGAACCCAATCCACGTACTCCTAGCTTACTCAAGAATGTTTCTATAAAGCCTTGTCTCCATAACAGCTCTGCCGTCAGAATATTTCTCCCTTCCTGCTTGTTTATCCTCATAATCATTCAGATAACATAGCATTTCTCAACTTATAAACTACCACTTTACCCATACTTTCCAGCCACCATTGTTATTGTCATATATACTCTTCTTTACATTATAATACCTTGAAACAATGCTGCATACTCATTCTGTACATTTCTCTTCCTTTCTCTCCAAAGGGCCATTTTTCTGTCAATAATCCACAACAGTTAGTCAAGGTCATCAACAATCTCGGTTCTCCCAAATTCAAGGCCTAATGCTGCCTCGCAGTGTTATTTGGTCTATCAGCAATCTGCATCCCAGCTTCTTAAAGTGCAGACCTGTGTCACATAATGACGTTTGGGTCAGCAAAGCGTGTGTATGTAGTGGTAATTTCATAAGACAGCACTGGATTTCTGTACTTGAATGAAATGGCATATGGATGCTGTTTTTCAACCAGTCTCGTACTTGCTCAGCACAATGCTGTTGATTCTTTTCCTGGTGTGCATTAGCTCATTTCCCTCATCCTCCACTTCAATGGCTGGCACTTGCGGTTCTTTCTGCTGCTTCTTCATTTGAAGCCCACTGAGCTGGCTTCCTACCTGTTCCTTGTCCCCTATCTTCCTCCTAAATAACTGCGTACTGTGGGGCTTAATGAGAAGGATGTTGCCGCCGTACTCCTTATTGTGACCCCAGTGGGAATACTGAACTGGCTCCTCTCGTTTATCACCGCAGCTCAGCATGTCCGTATGCCTGCTGGGCCTGTCATCTAAGGCCTGGCTAGACATACAGCTTTTCCCCTTTGAAAAGGACTTACGGTACTGCTATTCCCCATGATCTTTCTGGAAAGGAATTTAATTGATAATCAAAAGTTGACAAACACTGAAAGGAGAAGATCAATTTATTTTTTCCTCTGCCAACATTTTTATTTTGTTTTATTGTCCTATGAAAATAGATATAGAAAAGAAATGTAAATTTTTAAGGGGCATTGAAAGATCCACTTATGATTCTGAGTTATGGAGTTGTTCTTTAGAGGCCCAGAAACATGAGCTTTCTGATTGCATTTTCTGGAAGGTGGGATGATGTGTGGAGAGCCCATGAATGGCTCAAATGGCTCTGAGTAAATCTCCCAGGCAAGCACCAAGCTTTATACCTCAGCACAGTGGTCGGTGTGATAGATAATTTTTATGCCATTATACCTGCTTTGCTTTAGCCTAATATATGCAAGTTACCTTTTATCCTAGCAGATGTGTTCTTCATAGCTTGGAGTCTTAAATACAATATTTCATCTTGCAATTACTTTTCATGTTTTTTCTGATATAAGGGACTTTTTTAACAATTATGATTTCATTTTAAATATACTTCTTATTTAATCTTGTATGGAAGAACATAGAATTGTATGAAACTTGTGCATGTTTAACATTGAGATATTTTCCCAGCAATGGACTTTTTGACTATGTTTTTAACCTCATGTGACAACAGACCCAGCCACACCAACATGCCCAAGTGGACACTCATATCCACACGTAACAGCAGAAGTAACCCTTCACAGCAGCCACACGCCACTCTGCCACTTAGATCTGGCTATAGATGTGATCGGGCACAATGCAGTTTAGAAGCAATTAAAAGGTAATGAATGTGCTGAACTGAAACCTCTGCCTGCTCGCCTTCTCCTGTGCGCTCGGAGAAAGGAGATAGATTTGTGTGTCTCTAGTGTCCCTTGCAGCAATGTCTCTTGGCAAATTGGCAATGTTAACCTTGCCAGCGATCTGTCTAAAATGTACAAAGGACAGCCTGGCTTTGTTCTGCAATGTTGACACCGAGACTTACGAATTCTTCATTGGTGCGATGATACGGTCATCCGACAAATAGTTATTAGACCTGAGCTATTTTAAAATTCAAATCATGATTGTAGATTTTTAAAAGCATATTGATGGTAGTATCATTTCATCGTATCGAATAATGTCAGGCTTTGGTGGTTTGTGAAGAAGGGTGCAGGAGCATGCAGTGGTCGCCTATGATTTCCTGGGCTCCTACTCTGACCTGGGGAGATGTGCAGAAACGTCTTCGCATCCTGTGCTGTGAAATGTGAACTCTGCTTTACAGGATGGAAATACTGGCTGTGATTGTAGGGTGGAGACCGCAAAGGTTTGTGTTCAAATGGCTTTAGCTAAAACAGTACATTGCCACATTGTTATTTAAGTAAAATAAACATTTTTATTCTAATCTTTTTATGATGTATCCTGCCGTTATTTGTGTGCACATTCTTTAATTCAGGCTGTGATTTCCTACCTGTTTCATGCTCAAACAGAAATTTCTTAGATGATTAAAATTGTGTAGTAGTAATTATGCTTGTACTTCATGATTCCCAGCATAACATTTTGCTTGTTCATTGAATGTGTTTCCTTTCAATTTCTTTTAATCTTGTTACAGCTTTATAATTAGGTTCTTGAATAAAATACCTATCAAAAAATGCTAGATTCTCCTTGATAGAAATTTGATGGTAGTTTTACAGAAAGTGATATATTCTTTCTGAAAAAAAGACATATATTATGCCACTTTTAAGTGAATCGTTTTAAAATACAAGTAAGAAAATAATGAGATTAGTTATATGCTGATTATTAAAGAACTGTTCATTCTTTATTTTAGATTTATTCAGTCGAGTGAAATTTTATGAAATTTAAGTGATACAATCTGATGATTTGATTACGCACACATTATAAGTCACTATAATGAATTTAGTTTAAAGATCCATCATATCTTATATTGTGTATGCGCATTATGCGTTTGTTTACACAGTCAGGACACGTAAGCTCTCAGCAAATTTCAAGTGAAAAGTGCAATATTGCTGACTATAATTACCACTGTACTTTATGTCCCTCAAGCTGACTTATTTCATAACTACAAATTTTCTAGTATGCGGTTTGTTGTAACAAAATCACTGCATTTGAGTACTTCTATTTATCCAGCAGCTTCGAAGACTGAAATTCTGAACAACACGGCGTCGGCTCTTGTGAAGGCCTGTGGAGAGGCACACCGTGACCAACTGCTTGAAAGGGAGAGAAGCCCTGGTCAGGGGCCCGAGTGCGTGGGGCGCCCTCAGAGCTGTGGCCACTGTGGCCAGAGGCGGCTGCGGCTGCTGGCTGGGCGCCCCCCCCCCGGAGGCCCAGCTCCTAGGGCCCATCGGATGCTGACACTCCACCGCCCAGAGATAAGCTTCTCCACACGAGCTTGAGAGACTCCTCAAGCTACATCTAAACTGCACCGCGTTCGCATCCTTCAAACAGATTTTCTGTAAAAATGGAATGTAGCTCTTCAGGATGTAGCTATTCCTCACTTCTTCTTTAAATTTTACTCTATGATTTTGTCATTGGTGATGGAATGGCAACTTCCAGAAATCAGTCAATCTAGCCATCGTGCCAAATTACGGATGCCCACTTATGACACATAAACTGTCTGCTAGAAGAAATAGGATTAACTGTTGAGCTTGCTCTCACTTCAGCATTTGTATCCTTCATGAGTTTTTGGCTAGTGTTTTAGAGATGGCTCACAAAGGTTCATTCTTGCTCCTTCACATTTATTTCAGCAGCAATAGAATTTACAGAGAACCTACCATTCTGCAATGCTGGAAGTTCAGATGGGGACGGCATCCAACTGTGTTCTGGAAGACAGAAAACACAGTTAGGAAATAACTAAATGAGTGCGCATATTGTGACATCACCTGTGCTCCCTCTCTCTCACAGGGGAAGAAGACCAAGAGGTGGAGGGAGGGGAAGGGAAGGGAAAAGTAGGGCTTGAAAAAGAGGTGAGACGCGTTATGTACGTGCAGCCTCTCCATAGGAGGAAATGTGCGTGTTAGGTACCGTACACATGTACTAAGAAAACAGAGTTAAAGTAGTACGTAATGTCTATAGAATCCCCTTACTCTGAAAATTGCTTTAAAAAATTTAGCCAATTGGACTGAATTGATTTAATTCCACAGTAGTTTAATGTCAGCAAATATATTCTGAATTCTAGGGTAGAATTTAGCTTTAATCATTTGAATAACAGAGGGGAGGACCTGGATTCATTGGTATTAGTGTTGTCTGATGAGCTAGCAACAAATTCCTCACCTCTGAGTTGGCCTTAAAGCATTATAATGAGATATGAAAGTAATCATATACTTCAATTTTGAACATTAGTAGTAAAAATACGATAACGTCCTTTATGGTTCATGTTATTGAATTATTGTGAACCAACTTCTCGGGAACAGACTCATGGACAACCTCACTTTGTTGTACTCAGTAGAGACCCAAGCATTCCCTTAGGGTCCATGTATTTGTTTACTTTTTGTGCATAAGGTTCTGTTATTTTTGATGCACACACAATGCATTCTTTCTAAAAATATTTAAAAGTGAAAATTCAAAACCAATACTCACTTGCAGCATCAAAGATGAGAGTATTTATCGGACAAAAAGAGAAAAAAGAGAAAAGTAAACAGGAAAGGCATAATAGTCAACAGAATGAAAGTTACAGCTAAAGCAGACATAGATATACAGATGCAAAAGCATGTCAAGTAGATGAATATTTGCAAATACTCAGTAAATAAATGTTATATATATATATATATATATATGATAAATACATATTATACGTGTTATGTTTGTCAGAGAAATAAATACATAAAATATTATATATATATATATATATATATATATATAAATGAACAAGGCATGCAAGGTAGATATAAAAGTTATAGATAAGTATGGAGTAAGATGATTTTTTCCAGAACTAAGCTATGTTAGAATAGGCTGTCCTTTTTTAAGAAAACTTAGCAGCTTTTCCTCCTAGAATTTATATCTTTTGACACAAGGATTTCTACAAAGTGAAAAGAATATTATTTTCCTTACTTTTTACAGAATTGAGGGCCAGGGCTTGACAAGCACAAGGATCCAGGTTTTACCCTTGGTACCACATGCTGAGCTGGCCCCTGGCCAAGCTAGCCACTGAAAGCGGGTGTGGTGGTGCCTGCTTGTAATCCCAGCGCTGGGGACGCTGAGTCAGGAGGATCACTAGGAGTCAGAGCTGCCGAGAGAGACTCTGTACAGTATAAATAAATAAATAAATAAATAAATAAAATTCAGTGATAAAAATCAGGAACATTGTTAATCCTGCAGGAATGTATTTACATTTAATCTACAAGTGAAATTTATTCACGTGGAAAAGAAACAGCAGTATCTATAACTCAAAGACTGTTAAATCACGAAGGGAGAAAATATTTTTTAAAAATCACTCCGCTTTTCCTGGTAGACACTACTGCTCCCGCCCTGCTATTTCCATCTGGGGAGGTGGCCCTGGGCCCCGCGCTGCAGAGGCGCGCCTCCTTTCTCAGCCAGTCGCCGCCGCGGGAGCAGGTGCAGGCGCAGCGATTCTGCGAGTCCACTCCAGGCATCTCCCTGACCGCTGCTTGGGAAGGGCTTAACTCCAAAGCCATTTACACAGGTATGACACGTACTGAGGGCAAGATGTATTTTATCAGAATGTTATTTAAGATAGGAGTATTAATTCAACTGACTTTGAAAATAATGTGTAGTTTATTCCTGTTTTTAAAGTTTTGCAAAGTAGATTAGCATGCAAAAGCGATAGTGCAGAAAGCTACCTTTAACCTTTATATACTTTTGGTAACTATAGATGGAGTAACTTGGGAATTACTAGATTGATCTAGATTGAGTTATTGAATTATGTTTAATTTCTCTTATTGTGGATAACAACTTGTCCATAATTGATATTCTATGTCAAATTTATCAGTATTACTCGCTTCTAAGCTGAGATTTGTTTTTTGCAGATAGCAGTTTAGTGATCAAGGTTATTTAAAAGGTGTTTTAAATGAAGTTATTATTATTATTTTAGAATTTTTCATTGATACATTTTAGATAAATATAATGATCACATTTATCACGGGGAACCTGTACCTATTCATAACATGTCTTGGTTCTTTTTTTCCTTTGTCCCCTCTGGCTTGTTTCCACACCTCTTTTTCACCTTATTTGAAGAAGCTTTGCTGTCATTTTTCTATTTCTATTCACTGTGTATTCTTTTTTTTCTTTTTTTTTTTTTTCCTGGAACTGGGGATTGAACTCGGGCCTTTGCGCTTGCCCAAAAAGCACTTATTCCACTGAGCCATCTCCCCGGCCCCTTGTATTCCTTTTAAGAAGAGAGAGAAATGGGCCGGGGAGATGGCTCAGTGGAATAAGCACTTCCTTGGCAAGCGCAAGGGTCTGAGTTCAA
>NDGM011199994.1:0-10839 GCA_002564305.1 Octomys mimax | reverse complement strand
GAAAGTAGCTGTATATCTATCCTAACTATTTTGTATATGCAGATACAAAATGGTGCTTCATTTATATCCCTTTTTTGTTTAGTTTTGTCAGAGATGTATTCCATCGCCACTTAAATACTGTAGGTGTATGTGCTAAATTCACATAGGTCAGTGGATTAAAGTGCCTGTTGAGGTTCAATCCCCTGGTCTGCTGTGCTGGCCCAGCCTCTGGGGTGCACTGAGATGGTAACTGAGACTGGGTGTGGTGGTGTGCACCTGCAATCCCAGCTCTAGGGAGGCTGTGAACAGATGGATCACTATGAGTCCGATCTAGTAGGGAGAACTTGAACACCCTGTAGACCCTTCCCTAAAATACAAAAAAAAAAATGCCTAGGCTCTATTTACTAAACTTACAGAATGGTTAGCAGTACTGCTCTCATATAATTATGACACAATCTGTATGCATAATACAGAAAGAAAGTACAAGACCATAATTTATTTTAGATCATTTAAGAGATTGTTTCCATGGTTAAAAACAGAGCTCATTAACTAGTTTGAGACCAATGTCCTTTTGATATAAGAATGATAGAGGACCTCCAAATGACATAGGGTAAATATTTCAATTCTCCACTGGCTAGATGTTCGATAACGATGTATA
The DNA here is from genome assembly GCA_002564305.1 of Octomys mimax. NCBI lineage: Eukaryota > Metazoa > Chordata > Mammalia > Rodentia > Octodontidae > Octomys > Octomys mimax. The sequence goes on along the minus strand of NDGM011199994.1, from coordinate 10,202 downwards.
TGTTATCTAAATTCAAAGAATGAATTGCGAAGAACCAAGGAGATTAAAAGTAAGTCACATTTATTGAGGAAAAGACAGTCCCTGCCTATGAGTGATAGGAGCAGAATGGAAAATGGCTTGTTGAGGACCCCACTTACAAGGGAAGCTTCAAAAAGCAAAATCATAAGTGGGTATGAAATCACATGGTTGACATAAAGTGGGAAAAACTCTTATCAATGAAAAAGATTAAGATTGTGCATATAGTCAGTAGGTAATGTTGAGCCAAAGGGGAAGTAAATCATGTAGCAAGTGCAGATGGAAAGAACAAGGGACCTGTCCTGGAAGGGATCGGTCAAGGAGTTCTTGGCCCCCTATCCAGGTGATGCAAGTCTATGCTTGTATAGAAGATCAATCAGTAATGTTTATTCCTTGGGTGGGGCGGGATACGTAGGTGGAGTCCCTTCATCTTTGTCTTGAGACTTGGCTTTTCATGTAATCCTTCACCCTTAGTTTTAATAGTTTGTTGTTGTTGTTTTGTTTGTTTGTTTGTTTTTTGGTATCAGAGATGAAACTCACGACCTTGTGCTTGACAGGCAGGCAGGCACTTAAGCCTGAACTATTTCCCCAGTTCTTATCTTCTGCACTGGATTCTTCAGGGCGCAGCTCTGTCTACCTGCCAATAATATTTCTACCTAACTTGACTGTCTCTAATACTTTCAATATACATTAGTTTCAGTATATGGAATTAACATTTTCATAAATGTGTTAGAGAGGTTTTAAAAAGGAACCAAATATCTGAAATAGAATTTGAAACATCAACTCAAAGTACAATAGTTCACTTCACTGTAGTAACTCTTCCAATTATTTTATTTTTAATTTTCATTGCATCTTTATTTTATTACTGTAAGTATTAAAAGTACTGTTCTCCCCTGCTGAGCAATGCACAGAAAGAGGTATGCCCTCATTAATTGGCAAAAGTTTCTGATGCTGTCAGCCTACAAATGTTAAATTGTATTCTCCTCAAAGCCCTTTTGGATATTAAAATATCTTTAACCTCATCATGGCCCGTGGTGCAGCCCATTCTTTGAAGCTATTAATCTCCTCATATAACCTCTCTAGCCAAGTCACTCATTTTAAAAGGACTTCCTTTTTTGCCATCATTATAAAGACCAAAGAAAAAGCAGATAGCTCTTTGTAAACCTCAAAAGCAAAGGAAGTGATCTATTCTTTATACTCTTTATTGTGTCCTTTTAAAAATCTTATCATGCATTAGCAGTAATATTCATGACATTGGAGTACACTTACAATAGTCATCTCTCATGGTTATCAAAAAGCTTCACTTTAGCATTTAATCATTTAAAAGCCATTCATTGCCTTAGATAGTCCCAGAGCAATGAACATTATCCATAAGCTTTTCTTTCTTTTTTTTTTTTTAACATAGAGAAGGAAGATGGCATGAGGATGGAGCAGAGCTCTAGCTAGTAGAGACTTACCTGACTTTTGAAAGGGCATTTTGATTTCCATAATAGCTCCTGCAAGGAGCCTCTTGAGTGGCCACTTAATTTCCAAAGTTTAGGAAAACCTTAAAAGCATCGTCTTGCCATCTGCATTCAGAAGTCCTTTCAGGAAATGGTACCTTGAGGTGGCCTTAAGAAAAGCAGCCAGCCAAAGACTGAGTTCTGACCTTGCTGCTGAGATCCAGAAAGATCTGTCAGATCCAGGCTCCTCTCGTGTGTCATGACACTTGCTGCTCTGCCTAATAGGAATGGGCTGCTTCGAACCATATTCATTGAATTTGGTTTAAGAGATTTGAATTTCTAAAAAGTAATGGAACCCTGACCCTCCTTCTACCTCACTTATCTCAGAGGACATTATTTCTGAGTGCCTTGAGGACCAATCTACTATTATGTCATCACAATTATTATATTGTTAGCTTGACACAGAGACTAAATTGGAGTCTCTGTAAGCATCAAACCTATTGCTTAGGCCAAAGTTTGCAGTACTCGCAGAAAGCAAATCATGTCTTTCTAAGCAATTCAAAATCTAAAGATTTGTATTTATCATATGTCATTCACGCAACATTTTAAATTTCATTAAGCCTTATATTTTTGAGTTCTGTGTTCCCTTTCATGTATGATGACCCTTTATTTCCTTTCATAATTCCCTTTTGCTCCCATGAAATCTACTGTGTGATTCCTTCCCAAATTCTCACCTTCCAAAGCAATATGGACATTTCTCTGTGCCCTTCAATTATCTTCAGCTTTCACTTTTGTGTCTGCACTCTGACATCCTTTTACTATTGTAAGACTCTGATACTAAATTTATTCATATATTTTGTTTTATACTAACTTATGTCAGTATCTTCTAAGAAGAACACTGATAAATGGAAAACAAGACCTGGATAGCAGTTAAAGCAGTAAGAATCAGATTGTATTCAGGATTTCTTGTAATAAAGGAAAAATGTTCTCAGTAAAGAATTGGATTTAATTTCAATGACAAATAAGAGGGAGAATTTTAGCCAAGAAGGCTTAAGGTAATAGAGGTTAGAAAATTACTAAGAGGGAAAAAGGGAGACATTTCCTGAAGGCAGATCAAGCTGGTCAGATATTGAAGGTGAGGAATAAGGAATTTGGGTTGAAAGCAAGGGGGGCTCGTATATAATCATGGAAAATTTTCTCTACACTGATATAGCAAGATGATTATCTCTCTCTCTCTCTCTGTCTCTCTGTCTCTCTGTTTCTCTGTCTCTCTCTCTGAGACAAGGTCTCACTATGTAATACGGGCTGACCTTGAAACCATTATGTAGCTTGTGTTAGCCTTGAATTTGCACGAATCATCCTGCCTCAGCCTCCTAATTGCTAGGGTTATAGGCATGTGTCACCACACCCAGCTAGCAAGTTTTCTCAGAAATAAGCATTCCATTACAGACAAGGATGGACCCTGAAGACCACGGCCATGAGATTCTCAAAAAGCAGGCTTGGAAGAGCCTGACTAAAGTTTTTTTAGGGAGAGACTTTTTTGTCAATTAATACATATGTAGCTACCAGTTTGCTAAAATTCATTAAAAAGCTATTCACACTTGCAAACATTTTTTTTTTTACTCAGTGCCCCAACAGGTCAATTACTCTTATTTTAAAATGTTTTAATGTATTTAGGACAGGGTCTACAGTGACTACATTGTCTACAGGGTCTCACTACATAGACCAGACTCACAGTGTTCAGCTTCCCAAACGCTGGGATAACAGGTGTGTGTCGCCATGCCCAGTCTCATTCCCTACCTCAGTGCACCCTGGGGGTGGGGCCAGCATGGCACCCTAGGGATCTAACCCTGGGCACTACGCTCTGCCTAAGCAGGCATTTTAGTCCACTGAGCTATTTGCCTGGCCCAAGTCAATTACTCTTGTTAGGTTTTCCTTATAATGTTTATATCAGAGCAAAATAAATTGAGACTCAGAATGATTAAGCCAGAGTCCTAAGGTTTTGCCATTGGTGAGCACAGTAAAGGCTCTATAAGGCTGGTGTAGTATGTTTACTTGTGGGCAACAAGTCCAGGGAGAGAGCAGGCTTTAGGAACAGCATGGGATGATAAGAATGTGGCTATCAGACTTGGAGCTGGCATGGTCCCTGGAATAATAGGCATGAAACAGGAACACTGTGGAGAATCAAGAACAGGTGAAGGGAGAACTTCCCTCATGGATTGTTTTGCACTAAACATGGCCCAATCGCTTTGCCCTCACTGGAGGCCAGACAACTTAATCACAGTGAGGAGTGAACTTTCTCCAGCACTGTGGGCTAGAGATTAGTAATCAAAATTAATTATCGAGAAAACAGTAAGATGTTTCTGCCCATACATTTAGGTTGGGAAGGGCAACCATATTATATTGTTTTGCTTCAAAGTATAAAAATGGTCTTTGAACTTGCAGAGAGTATTGCAAACTTGTTATTTGTGGTAAAATTTATAACTTTGGAGTTCACTTTAAATCAAAGATTACATATATTCCTTTTTGGGTGCTATGCTTTTGTTCTGACCATTAAAATCGAGGGGCCATGTTCTGTGAAGATTCAGGCATGCATTAACCTCACTTGAATTTCTGAGTGAACTGGTGGTTGAATTTCCCAACAGTAACGTTGCACCTAAAATTGATCAACTCTGCTGTTATCAACAGATGTCCATAAAACCGTTAGCAACTAATGGATTGTTGAAGGATGTTAATAGCTCATTTGTCTAGTCAAAACACCATCAACTCAACCTTGAAAAACTGTACTTGCTCGTCATTAGAAAATTGAACCCATTGTCCCTTAATTTTGAAATGACCTGTGTTTGAAATCAATTAAAGCTGAAAGACCAATTATCTGGTGAATGTATGACAACCAAAGGATTTTGAATAGCTGGTTGAAAAAGATAGCTAGAGAATGGCAGCCTGTGTACTGATGAATCAGGTAGAGAAACCAAAAAGGAAATGTATGTAATCTTCATATAAATATCTTAGCTCCCAAAGGACTATTAGTAAGATATGTGTGTCTTCCTCCAATAGCTCCCAGTGGCTTTTAACAATGAAAGCTTATGTTTAAGGGCTTCTGTCTGTTCTATACTTCTTTAAGGGGTTTGTAAATATTTATGGCTTCAAAGTTCCCAGTTGCTTTTAGTTGTTAAACACGTTTGCATTGTTTTCCTATTATCTCTCGAAACTTATGGTTATAATCTTCAATGTCTTTTGTAATTAAAGCCTAGCTTGCATTTGTAATATTGGTTCTTAGGAAGAACATAAAATCATTTCTCTTCTGTGTTCTCTGTCATCTGTAATGGCGTAGCTAATCCAAATAACAATCAGATAAATATACATAGCTCTGCAAATTTTTACGAGGTTTATTGCAGTTTTTCAAAAGCCTATTGTCTTGGGATTTTAATATGATTTTAATTGACATAGTGGTAAAAGGTAGTTATATTTGGCAAGTTCAGAATAGCAGCTTTTCTCTCACTTGTGCAAAAATAGTTACACAAATAAAAATGCTTGGCAAAGGAACATATTTGAAGACATAGGATATTTCAATCTCACAATACATTCCCGAACTTATCTTATTCTATAGGAAATTGTAATAAATAAAAATCTTTTTACCTACAAATTAATTCTCAAGCAGTACTAAAATAAAGAATATGTCAGATCTGACAATACTATCCAATTGTTAAAGTCTTCATGTAATTGTATACATTTGAAGGAAAGTAATAGTAGGTCAGGAAGTAGCCTCGTTGAATAAACAACTTTATTCCACATGTTAAAACATTAAAATATAGTCTATACACAGCAAAGTAACATTATTCAGCATGCAATTATGCAAATTTGACAAATGCATAGATCATGCAACCATTACCAAGATAAAGACATACAACATTCTCATCAATTCAAAGAAAACAACTTCCTGGAATCACTTTCCAGGCCCTCTCTTCCTCTCAGCTTCACTCCTTTTAACACGTATCTACTATCTCCTCACAGACTTTCGAATTTTCCAGTGAGGGTTATAACAGGAACAATTTGAAGTCTTCGTGTTCCATAAGGCACTGTAGAACTATCCACGCCATCAGGTATACCAGTACTTTGCTCCTTCTCATTGCTGTTCAGAAACATTTGGATTACTTCCAGATTACGATGTTTATGTATAAAGCTTTGCTCAGTGTTCACATAGCTATGCATGGTGCTCCACCCCACACAGCTCTTGTTCCCGGGGGAAAAACTGTGAGAGGATTAAGAAATAAAGATGAGATGAAAGCTGAGGTCAGGTGGAGCCCTCGCTTCCCTGGTAGGATGAGAGGAACTGCCCAAGAACTATAGAGTATTTATATGTAGACTCAGGAGGTTGATGTCAGTTTCAACCTTTCTACCTAGCAACAGGTTTTCACACTGGAACAACGTGCTTACCTGGCTCAAGGTGTCCCCATGTTCTCTGCCAGATTCATTTTGGTCCTGCATGTGTGATTGATGTCCAGCTTCAGCCATTCCCTGCAGAACAGGGATGTAAAGATTCATTTTGCTTGGGAAAAATCTAGGAGTAGAGCTGTTGGGTATGTTAATAAAAATCCCACTTTTAAATCTCATATGTGACCTATCACATTAGGCCTTTAGCTGTTTATTAAACTTTTAGCTGAATTTTTAAAAACAATCTTATATGGCTTTTAGCAACAGCTACAATAAATGCCCCCATCTAGTTTCTTCTTGTGGGAAGCTGTCTTTATTTGTTGTGTTGCATTGTGTTGTTTCAATTTTGGCTTTCTGAGACCTGGTCTTACGTAGTTCAACCTGCCTTGGAATTCACTGTGAAGGTCAGGCTGGCCTCAAACTCAGTGATCATCCTGCCTACATCTCTTGAGCACTGAGAATATAGGCACACACCATAATGCCAGGCGTGGGGGTAGCTGGCTTTTAAGTCCGGGATTATTAGATTGGGATGTGAACTCAGCCATTTAATGGGGTCAATAAATAAATTTAACAAATTGCCATCATTTTATAGTAATGTTGTAGTGAGTACAACACATTCCCCAACTTTCTACACCTAGGTCAAAGACAGCAGTGGCAATTTAATGAGGTTTATAATTGCAAAATATCTCTGAACTGGAAATGTATTGCAGTAATATAACATGAAAATGAGAAGGATTGTTGTATTTTACTTGAGGTGTGCACATGCGTATTTGAAGAAATACATGAAATGTCCATAAAATGTATTATGAAATACATAATACTCCATAGACTTACATAGTCAGAAAATAATGTTGTTGTTATAAAAGAGAATAACACCATGATTCCTTGTTACTTGACTTAACAATCCTCCTTTCTAAAACAGGGCTGTAATTTTCTTGCACATACAAACAAGTAAGCTTTCAGTGTAGCAAATTATGAACTTTTATAGTCTATGGAACACGAGTTGTTGAAATTTTTAAATGAAAATCACTATGAAAATTCTAATCTCAATATTTGTAATTGGCATAATTACATGATAGGTGGCCCTTGGGATTTGAATCCTGTGAGTGGAGTTCTCTTCGTTCAAAACAATGTCCATTTGGTTGTTCTGAGAAATTTAGCATAAAATTGCCATTAGAGAAATATGAATAGTATTTTCCAAAATAGGATTTTGGTTTTAATATGTAAGGTGATTTTTGAAAGCATGCAAAATTAGACAAATTAGTGCCTTTCTATCACAAAAAATGAAAGTTATACTTTCTGATTAGGCTTAAAAAACTGATGACAGGACTGATTTGGGGCACACATGGTGAGGCTGCTTTCTTGCCATGAGTAGTTCTAATAAAAATATTTAAATATGAACCTTCTGTTTTTTATTCCAGAAATGGAAATATCAGAAATTAAATATTTATCCTCCCTCCCTCATGTTATATAATATGCAATGTGCATAATGGGGCACAGCTTGGGTTGGAATTCTGTTTGTTAGTAAAAGCAAAACTTCATGATTCAAAGAGAAAAATATGCAATGGCATAAAAATAAGATAATTAAAAATTTTGGGCAACATGCTGAAAAAGTAAAGCCTCACATCTCACACTTTTAAAAAGTTTTTCTTTGAAGTTTAACAAATATTTAGGAAGCACCATCTATCATGAGGGTACAGCTTGAGATATTTTTATGGCTAAATTCCCTAGCTTAAGCAGGGAGATAAAATTTAAAAAACAACAAGTTCTGCAGATCACTTGATTGCACAGAAGTTGTTTTATTTTCTTCCATTTACCATCCCTGTGAGAGCTGCAGTCCCTGCCCCGCATGCCTAGCACCACAGATTTGTTGTGCTGTATTTTCTGTCCGATATGAATTCAATAATTTTGAATGTGTTTCTTTTTCTTCCGACTTTTTGTTTAGTAGATTTACCTGATTTTGCTACACTGTTGAAAATGATTGATTCTTACTGTTGAGTGGTACCACTGTGTGTGAGTAATGGCATTTTTTTTCCAGTGATAGGCAGTTTGGTAATAGCTATGTTGGGGAGAGTGCTGCTATGAAGAATTTGATACATATCTGTGTCAGGGAAACACATTGTGTTAGATACACACCAGTAAGCAAACTCACTAAGTCATCAGGTATGCATATTTTTATGTGAATTCTGTTCTGAAGATGTGGGAACTGGTTTCACCAAGTGGTTCACACATCAATGGCTTTGTGTGAGCTTCAAGAACTTCCTGTCCTCACTACCTCTTCAGATTTTCCATCATTCTTACTGTAGCCATTCTGGTGTGTGATTTATGGTATCATTTCTTTAACTTCATTTACATTTTCCTAATACAATGTGGAGGTGAATGTCATTTCATATGTTTATTAGTAACTTAGATATCTTCTTTTATGAAATGTTTGTCCAAGTTCCTGCTTACCTACACCGGATATGTTAAGTCCTTCTTACAAATCATCTCAGAGCTTCATTTGTTCTGAAAACTCATCATTTACCTCCCTATCTTCTCCTTCTTTGAATCTCTTTCTTTACTGTAAAAGGATAGATAAATGGAGGTTCTTAAGTTTAAAATTACCTAATTTATCAACCTTGTGATTATCTTTCTGGCACCCCACACGAGGAATCTTTGCTTCATCATCTCATAAAACGTTCCTGCCTTTATCTGCTTAAAAGCTATTGATTTACAATTCATGTTTTGATCTGCTATTGATACTTGATTGATTTTTCAAAAAAAATATTAGACAGGAATCCAGGATACAATTTTTGCCATTTAACAGACTAAATTCCATTTAATGAAAAGAGCACTCATTTCTCAAAATGCCCCAATATCACCTTAGTCCTAAATCAAATGAGGATTGTTGTGTGATCCTGTTCTGTTCTGAGGGTGACCTACTTTATTGTCACATTAATATGATATTGTCCAACTTTGGGTACTTTTATGTTAGATATCAATGTATGGAGTAAGTATTTCAACTATGTTGTTTTTCAAATTGCTCTAGATATTTTCATGTCTCTATTTCCATACACATTTTAGATTCATATTGTCCACTTAAAATACACAGCTACTCACACACACCCTTGCTGATATTAGCTCTAAATCTGTATATTAATTTAGAAAGACTGGCATGAATTGCATGTCAAAGACACCTTCATTAGTTCCCCTCATGTTTTTCTAGTTTATAATCTACAGTTGCTTCACACCTTCTAGATTTATGTAAGCATTTGCTATATGCTGCTGCTAACCACACTCAAAACAAACACATACACATGCTTACCCTCCCTGGTACTTTAATTATGAACACCAAATCCACATTACTTTAGAAATATTGTCATGGATTGCATTTTTCAAATCTCCTCTTTACTTATTCTCTTCCTCTTCTAATATTTAGTCTACATTTACTGCACACATTCTGGATTTATTTAATCATATAATAAATTTTGCTATTAGGGTAATTAATATATTTTTCATTTCAGTTTCTCCTTGATAGCTAATATAAATAAATACAGTTCATTTGTGTCCTGGACCTGCCTAACATCCTAAATAAAATTAATAATTCTAAAAATTTATGTAGCATCCTCTTAATTTTTGTTTTTGGATAAGGCAAGATTCATTTCTTTATTTTTCTAACCCTGTAATGTTTTTGTTGTGTTGTCAACTGCCAGCTATAGAATGAATAAAATTTTCACTAAACGTGATACTACTATGCATACTTCTTTTGCTTTCAGGTCTAGTGAGAATGTTTACAATAATTGTGGTAATTGAAACTATATTTTCTGTAATGCTCTCTTAATATTTTTACTTATAAGGCTACACCGAAACATTAAGTGGATGCATTCAAAGATCTCGTTGGAAAGAGGAAAAGAGTAGACTTTTACATTCATTTTCCTATTGACATCATGTTAGCTTTTTCATCTATTAGTACAACTTCTCTGTATTAATTTAGATACTGACTCCAACATTCTGAATTTATATAACACTGGCAAGGAAATATTTTGAAACTAGGATTACAGTAAGATATATTTACTGACATATTAGGAAAGTATGGAAATAAATAAAACTTTTTACCTTATTGCCATCTTTATGGGATGTGCTGTGTCAAGAAATATGCTAGGCTCTGCTGATAGCTGTGAGAAAGCCAGATAAGATTAATACATATGCAGGCAATTGTCATGAAGTACTGTCAGAAGGAAAAAAAAAAGAATGATAAGAAAATCACAACGCGGAATTTAACATAACCATGAAATGAGGTGTGGGAGTTAGGTATTTTTCTAGTTGAACACT
>NDGM011199990.1:0-15939 GCA_002564305.1 Octomys mimax | reverse complement strand
AAGTGCCCATCCCCAAGCACACTGACATCTACCACCTGACTCGCGAGATGCCCCCGAGTGACATGACGTCCTTGTAGTGTGTGATGGAGGTGGATACCAAGCAGGCCATACTGGAGTGGGATGCCAAGCGCCTGGCTCATGAGGACGCGGAGTGTGAGCTCATGGAGTTCTAGGATCGCCTGGAGGAGCTGGATGCTGACAAGGCAGAGAGGAGGGGCTGCTGCCAAGCTTTGGCAACTTCCTTCTTCTTGGCTGCCTTCTTCTTGGCCAGATCAGAAGGCATGGTGCTGAACCACAGAGGCACTCACTGTCCTGTCAGGGAGTTGGGCTTCGCTGCTTGGCCTCTGTTGCAACCATTCAACTCTTTAGCTGACAATTGTACACAAACTTTGTAATTTCTTATACATTTGCATATCTTGTATCTGTGTCTCCAATAAAATATTGACTGATTAAAAAAAAAGGAGAAAAGAAAAGACTATAAATTTTGCTGGGAAAGCAGAATAAAGATGTCAGAGAGTGAAAACAAATCTCTACCTTCTATCTTGTACAGAAATCTATTCAAATAGATTTAAAAAATGTTAAATGTAAGATCTAAAACTTTGAGACTGATATTAGAAAATATAGGGAAGCATCAAGAGATATGTAGAGGGGCCGGGGAGATGGCTCAGTGGAATATGCGCTTCCCTGGCAAGCACAAGGGCCTGAGTTCAATCCCTGGTTCCACCAAAAAAAAAAAAAAAAGAGATATGTAGAAAAGCAGCTAAATGAACGCACAGGGAAAGTACTCCAAGATATAGGCACAGACCATGACTTCTTGAAGAAAACTCCAGCAACTCAGGAAATGACAGCAAGAATTTACAGATAGAATTATATGAAGTTTAAAAAGTCTCTGTGCAGCAAAATAAATAGCAGATCAAATGGAAAACTTACATAATGTGGGAAAACCTTTGCCAGCTATGCTCTGACAAAGATTAAAATCCAGAATATATAGTAAACCCAAAAAGTAACACCAGAAATAGATGTAATTCCATCAACAAATAGGCAATAAACTGAAATAATTCTAAGAAGAAACAATAAATCCCAATAAGTATCAGGAAAAAATGTTCAATATTTATTCCTTGCAGAGATAAATGCAAATCAAAACTACAGTGAGATTCCATCTCACCTGGTCATACAGGCTATACTTAAAAATATGAAAAATTAAAATTAGCATGGATGTGGAAGGAAAGGAACTGTTAAACAATGTTAGTGGTAATGTAAATTAATATGGCCACTATAGAATTCATTACAGAGTTTTCTGAAAATCTAGATATGAGTCTCTTATATATGTGTAAAGCAATGAAAAACAGCATATACATACCATAGAGAGAGCTTTAATACCATCTTTACTACAGAATAATTCATAGTTGTCAAGTTATGCAATTGGCCTAAGTCTTCATTAATAGATTAATGGATGAAGAAAACTGGGTAGATATACTAAATGTATTCCTGTGTTGTGGCCGAATTATTCAACTGGAAAGAAGGATGAGCTCATGTTATTTGCAAGCAAATCGATGCAACTGGAGTGCATCATGTTCAATGAAATACAACAGACTCAGACAGCAAGTGTTGGTGTTTTCTTAAAGATGTAAACTCTAGATTAAAATGATATGAAAAGCAAAGGAGAAACTACTAGAAAGAGTAGGGAGGCTAAAAGGATGAGGAAGATCAAAGTGCATTGTATGTAAAGTAGTAAAATACTAATAAAACCCATTACTCTGCATGATTAATATGGACTAATTAAAGGAAAAAAGTAACCTCTTTACCAAAAGCTACCTGGGCACTATAGAAACTTGTAATTCTTGGTTTCTGTTATGAAAGTGATTTCTGTCTTTCACTGTTTTCTTTGTAAGCATCTACTTTTACAGGAGAGTACCAGAAACTATTGTAACCTTGACCAAATATAAGAAAGGAAAAAGAGTAGGTTGAATTTAAATGCCTTTTCTCAGAGCATGTCCATCCATTGCTTTCTTGTGTCCGTTACCCTATCTCTGCACCTTCCAACTATTCAGCTTCATAGATTCAACATTTGTATCTCCATTTGATCTCCCATGTAGAATGTTTTATTGTAATAGTAGACACACTCTTCTACAATTGACTGCAGCAGTATATGGAAGTTGTATCATTCTTGTATGAATTAGAGAATAATTAGAAGAATGTAATACTGTCTCTTGTTGCAGTGTCTTTAACCCTTACACCTATGTATGTTCATTATTTCTAAAATTTAGTTTTCAGAACCTTTCACCTTAGGCAAAATGTGTAGGAAAAGCAGCCGATCATCTTGCTGTTGTTCATTTCTTGTCTAGTGTAAGGCTCCAAAAGGCTGCAAACTGTGTTTTTATCCTTTAAGAAGTATGAAAATCTATCACGCCTTTGATTGATTCTAAATAATTGGAATGAAAAGACCTTTATAAAAATATTTTGGGGAACAAAAATGTTGATGTTAGATTACTAAAAATAGAATGATTAACTCTATTGGAAAGCACTTCAGAATAGGACAGGGGAAGAGATCTCCAATTTTGAAAGGTAAAGCCTACACTTGTGAAAACTCCTGAGAAATCCTCATCTCAGGGGACAAAAATACAAGAACTAAGTACTAATATGTAGTCTGTTAGCAGATTATTTTGGGCAAACTATGGGTTATATAAGTGTTTGAATATTTTTCAATTTGAGAAAAGTCTAATCTGGAAACATTTATTCTTTTTCAAGTGCATTATCAAGACATTTTCCACATTTGGCAACCACAAAAGGAAAGGCAATTGATGATGAAGCTTGCAAAACAGTTTGCTCTGAGTTGCTTACTTTGCAGTTTCATCAGCTAAGAAAGGGAAAGACACTTTCAGTTTTTGTTAAATATGTTTTTTGACTTCAAAAGTTGTAATAGCATGTTCTCTGACATAAGAAATTTGCACTTAACTATTTTATGTTCTGGTTTAGGAAACTTTTATTTTTTTCCTCTTACAAAATAGATGGCATTTTAATTTTTCTATGTGCCTGAAATTATAGAATTAATATTATATGGAACAATAAATGGCAGTGTATATTTCACAAGAAAACTCTAAGCATCACAAAGAAATTCTTTTAAGCTTCAGTGATGTTCTTAATTAACAAAGTACAGAAATTGCCTTACAGTTTACTCTGATTACATAAAACTTCAAGACTTTCTAGATCTCCATTCATATTCAATCTTTCTTTAATCAATACAGAACAGAGAAACGTAGACACAGACAGAGACACATATATACAGTTTTAGTCACTGTGCTTATTCAAGATGGGAAATTTCTCTTGCATTTTAAAAAAGAAATAGAGTGAAGCAAGGATAGAATGATAGGCATTTGGAAAGTTGAGCTGAAGATGATGGAGTCCCCATCCTTGCATTGCATCCTTTGAGATGGTGTTGAAAAACCTCCATTATTTTGAATAAAAATTAGAAACTCCAATTTGAGAAAAAATGTGACTGATTTGTGGAAATAAGAACAAGTTAGCATTTTCTAGTCACATTAAAATTCTGGCTGTGTCCCATGATTCAGAACACTTTTACTTTAAATTTGATAAATGAATTGATCCATAAATTAGTTTTTTAAACTCTCATGGAAGAATTGAAAAGAATGTGTATTTTCAGTCCAGTGGCTTTATCTGATTATGCATACCAATACACTTTTTATTTTGACCATCTGATAATTTCTATAAATGCATTAGAAGTATATAAAGATCGTTTTCTTTATGAGGTTCATAGTGCAGAATCTAGTATGTTATTCTATTTCCCTTTTTTCTTTTTGTCAGTTTGAGCTCAATTCAATTAAGAATTTTCTGCCTACCACAAAACACTCCTTGATATCTTAAATTTTGTATTTTTTATTTTATTCTATGTGCATGGCTTAAATGTTATTGTAGATTTTGGAATTTTAAAATTAATTATGAGTTGTAATTTTTTTAAAAAAATAAGGGGAGTGATGACTGGGGAGATGGCTCAGTGGAATAAGTGCTTCCCTAGCAAGCGTAAGGGCCTGAGTTCAATCCCCAGTTCCGCCAAAAAAATAAAATAATAATAATAATAAGGGGAGTGGCAGGAGAGTGAAAGTGTATGATATGTTTAGCACATGTGCCAATTCCTTATAGTGAATGTGGTCATCACGTACTGCAATGATGAACTATGAAAGTCAAGGTTATTGCAATATTTATTTTTTATTAGTCCATGTTTATAGCATATAATGACCACACCCCTTATGGGGAGTGTGTACATGTGCATAATCCATTGTCTAGCTTCTGGATAAAGACCTTATCTGCCAGAGGACACCAATAGCCTCAAATGTGGGAGTCAAAAAGAACACAGGCTCTATTTCTCTCCTATGGATTCCAATCTATCTTTAAGAGTTCCTGGGGCTAGAGAGATAGCTCAGTAGAATAGGCATTTGCCTGGCAAGTGCAAGGGGCTGAGTTCAATCTCTGGTTCTGAAAAAAGAAAAAAGAGTTCTTACTTTGGATGCTGAGAAGATAGCTCAGCAGACTATGTACCTTCCTGCAACTGCAAGGACCTAGGTTCGATTCTCAGTACTGCATGTCCTGCCAGCCCCACACCGCCTAGCTGCCACCGAAACCAGATGTAGTGATGCATGTCTGTAATTCCAGGGCTGGGAGGCTGAGATAGGAGACTCACTACAAGTCTGAGCTAAGTAGTGAGACCCTGTACTAAATAAATAAATAAATACTAAAAAAAAGAATTCTTACTTTGTGTGTGTGTGTGTGTGTGTATATACATATATATATCTATATATATAGATACATATATAGATATATATATATGCATGTATATGAAGGATAATCAGGACCCTTACTCATCTTTTTTGTTTGTTTATTCTTTATATCCATATAAAAGAACTATTTTGGGGTCACTGAGATAGTTCAGCAGTCTACAGTGCCTGCTTAGGCAAGCTTAGGCAGGTTCTGGGGACTGCAGTTTGATCCGTAGCACCACATGCCATGCCAGCCCCGCCCTCAGGGTGGGTTGAACCAGCCAATAAATAAATAAATAAATAAATAAATAAAAAAAATTATTTTTGGGTAATACAATTAAAAACAGCTATTCAAGATTCTGACCAATGAGTGTCTACAAACAGAACTTTGCAGTGTCATCATCAATTTATAAGAGTTCTAGTTGTTTTACATATTTACTAGCTTTATAAGTTGTAATTGAATTTTGAATGTTATTTATATATACTGAAGACCTTTATAAGTTTATACAAGTTAGAAATGAATTATCTTTCTCCTACATCAAGATTTCTATTCCTCCAGGTTTTATTTCTGTTTTTCTATATAGGCTTTGGGACCCAGGGTCTTCTGTAACTACATATAAAGTTTTAGATCTTTTAAAAAGAATTTCTGTAGAACTGCCACTGGGATTTTGGTATATATTACATTGCATAGACATCTTTTCAAAGTGTGGACATATTAACATTTTCTATTTCATTGTCATTCAGTGTTAGTAAATTATGTTTCTAGGAATTTATATGATTCTTCTAAGTTATGTAACTTAGCCTATGCATGTTGACATACAGATGGTCATGTCATTTTTATGCTACCTTTGTATTTATTTATAATATTTATAATATCTGATGTTTCTTTTTTATTTTTTTACTCTAGGCCCTTTATTCAAATCTATTTAAAGATTTGTCAATTTTTTCCTTCAATAAACTTTAGTATTAGGCTTTTTATTTATATTTTCTTTTTTTTCTAGGTGCTTAATAATAGAGATAAGTGGTTTGTAGTTTGTTTATTATTTTTGGATTTTTTATACTGAAGATATTATTATTACAAATTTCCCTCTGTATTTGTTGCACTCTATAAATGATAACATATGTGTTTCCATTTTAATTGTTCTCAAGATATTTTTTAAATTAGTTTTTTTTATTTTTTTAACACACAGGCTGTTCAAACATGTGTTATTAAAGTTCCACATATGTAACTTTTTAAGTTTTACCCTTGCTGCTGATTTATACTTTCTATTGTTTTGTGAAATATATCTTGGGTGATTTTGATTTCCTTAATTTGCTAAGATTACTTTTGCGGACCAACATTTGATCCAACCTAGAGTACACTTGAAAATAATATAACCTCTTCTGCTTTTCTGTGTATTGCTCTTATTTCATGCTCTTTTGTTTTGTTATGTTTACTGTTTGTTCGTTGACTTTCACCCTGGATTATCTATCCATTGTAAAATAAATAGGATTTTGAATTTCCCTGCTATTAGTTTTTGTTTCTTTTCCCTTTCAATATTGTTATTATTTTATGCATTTAAATGTTCTCTTGTTTGTGCATATGTGTGTTAGTATAAAGATAAGTGTAATGATACAATTATTATGGACTCTTAATGGACTGAATGTCTTATCATTATACAATGACATTTTTATCTTCTAGGGAAGATGTTTTTTTTTTTCAGTACTGATTTCTTTTTTTGTTTTGTTTTTTGTTGTTTTGCGGAACCGGGGATTGAACTGAGGCCCCTGTGCTTGCCAGGCGAGCACTTATTCTACTGAGCTATCTTCCTGGACCTTTAACTACTGATTTCTTTGGTTTACTACTAGCATGGGACATACTTCATTTCCCTTTCATCATTAAATCTTAAATGAATCTCTTGTAAATAACATATATTTAGATCTTATTTTTCATTCATTTGACTACATATTTTGATCAAGGAGACTAATCTACATATGTTAAAAGTAATTATGAGTAGGATTTACCATTTCCAATTATACAAAAAGCTTTATATTATTAACATCGCATTTGTTTATATTTTGTATGCATTAACATCTCTAAGCATTATAGTTGTTTTTAATATTCAAATCTTTCAGATTTTGCATAAAATTAACAATGAACTTTATATATACAAATATTGCAGTATTCTTCCTCTGACTATCTACCTATCTATCTGTCTGTCTGTGTGTCTGTCTATCTATCTATCTATCTATCTATCTATCTATCTATCTATCCTGTTTTATTCATTTTGTAAAGGGTCTACAGGATCTCACTGCACAGATCAGACTTGTGGTGATTCTCCTGTTTTGTGACTTCTAAGCACTGAGTTTATAGGCTCATGTCACCAAGCCCAGTTTCAATCACTGTCTCAGCATGCCCTGGTGGTGGGGCCAGCACAGCATGCGGGGGATAGAACCTTGGTCCCTGCAACTGTCTAAGCAGACACTTTAATCCTTTGACCTATCTATTTTCGAGACAGAGTCTTGCTGTGCAAAAGAAGGATGTCCTTAAATTCACTATGTGACCAAGGCCTACCAGAACTCACAGCAATCATCCTATGTCAACCTGGCAAATCCTAGGACTAGATGTGTGCAACATCATGCCCAGTTTACTAGTGAATTTTAAATATGTATATATTTTGTCATATTATTAACATTCTTTTATTTTAACCTGAAAAACTTCCCGTGAAACTTACTATAAGGCATGCGTAGTTGTGACCAACTCTTTCAGGACGTGTTTTGCTGGGAAGGTCTTTGTTTCTTTTTCAGTTATCAAGGGCATTGTTACCTGTGTATGGTAAGGGTGCACACTGCAGTTCCTCTGGACACATTGCCTGCACAGCTTAAAATACAGGAAGATGGTTTATTTGGAAAGGAGTAGCAAAGGGGACATAGTTATTCTGGAAGAACAGGGAACATCAGAAAGGTGACTATGCCTAAACCCTTGTCCCTGGATCCTTTCATTCTTCCCACCCACCATGTGTGCACCTAGAAGATATCTCACTCTGGCTGTCTGGAAGTCTTTGACCCTGACCTGGGCACCTATCTCTACACTTTTTCATGCCACCTTTGATTTCTTCCTGCCATTTTCTCATAGCTAACTTTGTGTTTGTGAGGGAAGCCATAAAAAAAAAGTAGCTAGGCAGTTAGTGATTAAGTAAGTGTGATATGCACAGATCTGATATAGTAATATAATGATGCTGAAGTCAGAATATGTGTACTTATTTATATGTGTGTATGTGTGTATCTTGTACATATTAAATGGGAGCACTTAGGAAGAAGTACTTTGTCTCTGTACTTTATCCCATTGGTGAGAGGGCCAGTTACTCTGGACTTTAATGTTCTTGGTTTTTTCTGTGCTTTGTTAACTTTTTTCAATAGTTTTTTTTATGGTAATTGCATAATCTGCCAACTTTGTGGGTCTGATTTTTGTCTCCTTCTCTACCTTTGTCTTTATAGTTGTTTTCACTGTAGAGTAACTATAGTGACAAAAGCTGTTTCTAGTACGTGCTGTAGTCAGGGTTTATAAGAAAAATCACTTTATAAAACACATAACTTATAGAATTATTTTATAATATTAAAACTAAATAGTTAAATGCAAAACAGTGTGGGATATCTGTCCACATAGTAGAGATCCAAGGAATCTAGCTGAGAGCCTGGATCCCATGCAATATCCTGCATGAGTCCAGCTGAAGACCTAGAGCTCATCACAATGCCTGCTCCAAGCCTAACTGGAGGCCTAGAGTCCAGGATAATGTCTCATGCAAGCCTGTTTCGAGGATATGTAATGGGAAGGCCCAAGGACAGTGGTAGTAGCTAGCAAGTCTATACTAGCTGGATGAAGAATCTGAGCTAGCAGGCTAAGGGATCTGCACTGGAGCAGAAGATGATGTTTAAATTAAGAAGTGGAGCTCCTCATGAAAGAACTGCAAACATACTCAGTAACAGCAAGACCTCAGATCCACTGATGATGAGAAGAATGGTTGAGTTCAAATCAGGACAACCAGAATGACAAGCTTCTCCAGGAGAGTCAACAGCATGTTATTTTCCTCTCTGGAGCCAGGAAGTAATGCTCAAAGTAAGGATCGAAGCTCCCCAAAGTGAACTTGACCTGCAGCATCCTCAGTGACAAGGTCAAGAGCTCCTCAGAAAATGAGAACTGCTGAGTTTATATCAGGAAGACCAATGTGACCTGCTTCTCAAGAAGAACAAATTGCATAAGCTCTTCACCTCCAGTTCTCCTTTTCATGCTGTTTGCCATAATCTCAGGTGGGCCCCCACACCTAGCACTACACTGACTTCATTCAGCTGGGTGATACAAGTGGACTGTTAGTTAATCCATCACAGTAAGATTCCCTATTAATTGTTAGTAAAGCTTAGAGGAAGGTTTTAGCCTATCTTTTCCCTGCATAGGAGTCCCCTTCCCTTATGTAAGTTTTTCATGTATACTATTTTTGTTGGGCAATTTACCTTTCAGCACTTTGACTCTATCATCTCATTCCATACTCCTAAAAGATTTTTGATTTGAAAAATGCTAATATAGCTTTATTGCAATTTCTTTATATAAGTTGCTTCTTTCTGAGTTTTACAATTCTGCTTTTGCCTTTAAGGCAAAATCAACTCTAATGTGAATTTTTAAGGTTCATCTTATTTGGCTACTTTGGCCTTCATGAATATAGATGTCTATTTTCCTCCCTAAATGTGTGAAATTCTGAAGTTAATTTTAGATTAATTTTATTCTATAGATATAGATAGATATAGATGTAGATATAAATATAGATATAGGTATAGACATAGCTATAGATCACGTTCATTAGAGGGAGTTTGTACCTGTATATGATATGTCTTGTTTTCCCCAATCCTCTCACTTCCCTTCAACTCTTTTTTTTCCATCCTTATTTACAAAAGCTTTGTTTACATTTTCTTTCTTCTATTCTTTTACTTTTTTATTATTTTTTAAAAATTTCCCTTCCTCCTGAGTTCAATCCCCGGTTCTGCCAAAAATAAATAAATAAAATTTCCCTTCCTCTTTTCCTCTTCCCCCATCCTTTGTGCTTCCCATTTGAATTTTTTCTTCCACACTCCCATATCTGTGATACATTTCAGTCCTTCTTTACCTTGTTGCTTTCTCAAAATGGTCACCTGAACTGAATACCCACTTATCAGAAGAAGAAATACAAATGTCAAATAAACATAAAAATATGTTCAACATCACTGCTCATTTGAGAGATGCAAATTAAGATATCACTGAGAAGGTTTTCATATTCTCAGTAAGCAAGAGAAAAACATGTGACAAATTTAAAATAATTCAAAAAATAAAAAAATGGGCTGCTCAGATAACTCAATGGACTAAAGCACCTGCTTAGGCAGAGCACAGCCATGGGGGTTTGATCTCCAGAGCAGCGTGCTGGTCCCTCCCCCAGGGCACACTGAGGCAGTGACTGAGACTGGGCGTGTGGGGCACACCTGAAATCCCAGAGCTTGAGAGGCTGAAAACAGGAGAATCACTACAGGCCTGATCTACATAGTGAGACCCTGTAGACCCATAGACCCTGTTGCAAATACAAAAAAGTAAAATAAAATGAAAAAAACAACAAGTAAATGCATAAATTCAGTCACATTTGTATAGCACATTATTAATAATCCTTTAATAGAATGCAGAGAGTCTATTTAGATTTCTCCTTATCTAGATGTCTCTTTTTTGTAATTATTCATGTTACCTATTTGCAACTAGCCATAAACTTGGAATTATTAGATTTGCCTCTATAAAATTTAGCAATATTTGTTATATTTTTTGTTCTTTTCTAAATTTAGATATTTAGTATAGGGTCTATGGGGTATACAGTGTCTCACTACACAGATCGGACTCATAGTCATCCTCCTGTTTGCAACCTTCTAAGCACTGGGATTACAAGAGTGTGCCACCACACCCAGTTTCAATTGCCCTCTTAGTGCGCTCTGGGGTGGGGCCAGCACAGCATGCTGGAGATCAAATCCTGGTCACTGCACTCTGCCTAAGCAAGTGCTTTAGTCAGCAGAGCTAACTGGCTGGCCCTAACATTATTTGGTTTGGACTAAAATTATTCTATTCAATGAAGAAATATATCTAGGAGCTCATTACAAAATATCACTTCACATTTAGTAATGAATGTGCTATAAATTCATTTATTTAGTATCTATATAATTTATGTGATTAAAAATTGGAATTACTTTCTATAAATCAAAGATGTTTAAACTAAGTAACCATCTATTTTTATGATAAAAATTCATTGTAGAAATCTCATACATTGTAATAGTCTGTTGTATAAAATTAAATAATCTCTTGTAAAGATCATATTCGATATTTACATATCTATTCAATGTTATAAGGTATATAATGCATATTAAAATTATCTCATACTTACCAAATGTACAAGTTATAGTTTAAGCTCATGAATTAAATGTAGTCTTTTATCTTCCTTAAAATTCAGAAATTCTGGGCCAGGGAGATGGTTCAGTATAATAAGCACTTCCCCGGCAAAAGCAAGGGCCTGAGTTCAATTCCCGGTACCACCAAAAACAAACAAACAAATAAAAGACAAAATTCAGAAATTCTGAATACATTACGTTATATATGGATAGAAAAGTATGACAATGTTGTTTCTTTAATAAATGATTTAGTAGTTTCTTTTCTTTTAAAGTATTCTATAAGCTTCCAAGTTTCTTTACTTCTATAAAGATACAATATTTTAATACAAATTCCATATTATACTCTCATAGAATGTAAAATCTCAATAATAATTTAAATTATTAATCACTGTTCTTTAGATAGTGGTCCCTGCAGTGTATGTGACATAAATTATATAAGAATAAACAAAAGTATTCATGTATTCTATGTACATTTATTTTTTTGCCAAGCCAAATAATGTTTATATCATTTAGCAATTTGCTCCTGATTTTCATTGTCAATCTGCCTAAAAGTACTCAGTGGTACTCGTATCACAGTGTGAACATGGGGCTGCTTCAACAATTCCTCCACCAGATTAGTCTATCACCTTTAAATTCATCTTCATTTAGATCTCAAATATGGGCAGTGTGTAGACAACATTTTCCCTGGAATACACATGCATGGCCTCTTGGTAGCTGAAGTCTCGCGAGCCTAGCCTTTACTGGCTGCTTTTCTGGTGGCATTCTAGTCTTGCGACCTCCCACCAGCAAGTTCATCAGCTTCTGTGTACATCATTCTAAGGTTTCTCTAGCCAGCATCTCTAAACACTTTTAAACTCTTCCTGTGAACTAGATATAAAGGATCCTAAATCACAAGATCACATACAGGCACTCAAATGCCCCACTGCCAGTACCAATTTTCGGTATTAGGTTCATTTTGTATCACTGGGACAAAAGAGCTCATATCCACAGTTTAAAGGAGGAGTGGCTTACGTGGCTCCCAGTTTCCTGCAGGTTCATTCCAGTGGTAGTGAGACCAAGTCAGAAATAGAACGTTAGAAGGACAAGTTGTTAATGCTTGCCAGGAAAGCCTAGAAAGCATGTGGGGAGAAAACAAAACTTTCCAGGTCAAACTCCCAGTGGCCCCATTTAACCAGGCCCCATTTCCTAACAGTGTATCAGCCATGAACTCATCAATGAATTCATTCAGTACAGGGCTGATGTGATCCAAAGTCCAACAAAAAGCTCCATTTCTGGTTATATGAAATGTGGGGTGATATTTCACATGTAAAATGTAGCCATCTCTAATGACTATTCAATCACTCATTCACAGGGCTGTCTTAGCTATTAGGATAGATGAGACTAAAAGCAAGTTTCAAAGATGAAGATAGTTTTGTAATTCCTCGTTGGTAGCCAAAGGAAAGTAACTAATGGGTGTGGTCTTTCAAGCTCTTTTCATCTGCTTACAGTAAAATAGTGGATGTTAAACAGACAAAAAATAAATTTTCTGATGAAGACTAATACTAAAGTAATTCTTTTCTAAATAGATGTCCACATTCCAGTCTGCAGATTAAGGGAAAGGTTATAGAATATTATCTAGCATATCTACTTAATTGTCAGCAATGATCTATAAATAATGGAGGATTTTAGGGTGCATCTAAATATTGTAAAACTGTTAATTCCATAAAAAGTCCAACAGAGAACTGTAAGATAATAATTACTGATATAGGGACCCTAAAAATTTTCTCTTCAGTCTGAACTAGACAATTCTAACCTTCTCCCAACAAAAAAAAGAGTAAAAAGAAATACTAGAAGTTTTACTCTAGTAATTTCTTCTGTTAGACACCTAGATACATTGCTTAGATCATCCTTCATGGAAAAATTCTCATCTGTATCTGAAGAAATGCAGGCAGAACTGGACAATATGCACCCTGCAAACTTTGGTAGGATTGTGTCAGCTCTCATGCAGAGCACTTACCACCAGCACATGGAATTACTCAGGGAATGTAGGCACTTAATGTTTTATTACATCACTTAACAGACATCTAAATCCTATAAAATTTCACCTACTCTCTGTTATTGACATGTCACAGTTCCTCGTGTAATGTGGCATCTAATTTTTGAAATAATTCATTATAGTTGTCATCACACTTACCATCACAATAATTATTTCTTCAGTTATGTTTCCAATGATATTTGGTGGATGAGAATACAGAGGCATATTAAAGATCTTGCAAAGTTCTTTCAAAGGCTTAAAGTTTATGTAATCAATAGATAAACTGGCATCCCCTAATCACAAATTACACCATGTTTGTATATCCAAAATATCAAACATCACATTTTCTTCCTTCCATTACATTCCCTCCATTCCACTGAATTAAATCTATTTATATTTTATTTATTTATTCTCAATGTATTTGGTTGTTACAGGGTCTCACTACACAGCTCAGCCTCATGGTGATCCTCCTGCTTTTAGCCTCCCCAGTGCTGGGATTATAGGCCTGTGCCACTATGCCTGGACTCTGCCAGCTCAGCCCACCCTATGAGCAGGGCTGACGAAGCATGTGGTGCCAGGAATAGAACCCCAGTTCCTGTGCTTGCCTAAGCTTGCCTAATATGTCCATTCTTTGATAATGTAATGTTTGTGAATTATAAGTGTATTGTTCAATTTTATCGAAATGTCTTTTACCATGAGAGTTTGTGTGTGTTTGTGCATGTGCATGTGTGTGTGTGTGTGTGTGTGTGTGTTGATTTGGACAGGAGAGAAAGACACACTGATCTGGGAGAAAGACACTGGGAAGAGGACAAATGAACTCAATAAAATATACTAAGTCACAGATGACAATAAGACAACTAAACATTGTAATTCTATATGGAGATGAAATAGGGTTTTTAATGATGATCATGAAAGATGGAAGAAGACAAAAATACAGTGACTGAATATTGTTAAGAAACAGACAAAAATCTGCTAAGGCAGGGAAGTTAGGGGTGAATTTTCTGAAAAACATGAAGACACGTGACAATTCTTTTGTTCAGACTGAATGAAGCTTCACAGAATACCAAAAATTAAGATAGGAAAGCCAGGATTAGGGTAAATGAGGGTGAATGAGTAAAATAAGAATGAGGAAGGCTAGCATTTGAAAAAATTCCTCACTGGAGAATATTTTATCTGTGAAAAGGATGATAGAGATTAATGAAATTGTGCCATCAATGAATGTTAATGGTTCGTCTGCATGAACATATGGCCCGAAAATGTTGAAGAACAGATGTGATTAGCAAGTCCGCAATGTCTGCTAATGGTAGCAAACAGAATCCTGATGCAGAGTGTTCTTTATTTTCCCTGAAGGAATTTCTCCCCAGATGGTTTGGGTATGGCTTAAAGTACATCATAAAATGAAATTTGTGCTGACATAAAATCGTACCACAGTTTTAGTTCTCATTTGGATAACATCAACCATTACGAACCTTTCATTAAGAACAGTGTTCAAACATGATAGGGTTTAACTTGTATTTATTCACCTTCTGCAAAACAAGTTAAGAAAACTAGATATTTAAGTAGAGCAGGCTCTGCCAACACAAACTTATAACTGCTAATGATCGCATGCACACTGGCACCCAGACTACCAGATATCATTATTCTGCACATTGTGAAGGAAATAGGCAAGTGTGGAAGGAGTGTGTGGTGCCAAGAAGTTCACATTTGTTAAAGCAGAATTATACAAAGGATAAACACATTGGATATTACTAGAATTTACACAACCACAAATTCATTCTATATCACACATAATGGCAAATATAAAATATTTACTACTTTTCCACTTGCATGGAATCGTATTTCCCAACAGGAAAACTTAATGTGTGTACATCTTTAAGCACAATTGTTTAAGTAGTCAGGGGTCCCAAAATGGTATGAAAAATCTTATGAGAGTAAAAATATTATAAATGTATGCTTAGGTGAGAGTAAGGTACTGGTATAAGTAACATTTGGAATGTGTGCATAAAAAAGCAAAAAGAGCTTCACATAGCTACAGTATTCTAGTTAATAAAGCTGTCTTCCAGGGGTACGCATCAATAATTCTGAAATTACTCCATACATACTGCATTTAGCAAGTATAACAAGTAGATAAAAAATATTACAAACCGCATTTCTCATAGTTAGAGTCAGAGGTTACACATAGGCAATAAGAGAAGGCAAGATTTACTTGTGGCAACTCATTAAATTTGAGAATATCGTATAAACTCAGGTTTGATTAAATAGATATAGACTGATATAGAAATATGTTTAGACACCTGTACACACAAGGCAGTACATAAATATTTATATTTTCCTCTGTCAGCTGAGGAGAACAAAAAGGAGCATTACTCAAAAACAACCTGCTGGAAGTTCTTGACTTCTAAAACATTTATCCAATAGGGGAAGCAGGACACCTTGGAGAAACGTCTGAATCTGGAACTGTTGCAGAAATCTACAAGATGAAACTGAAGCATCTTGTAGTGTTACCAATTAAAATCTAAAAGGAAAGACAAGAAATGTCTCCCCACACACATACACATGCTCACACACCCTAATCTCAGAATGAAAACCAGATACAGTGACATAAAAAATGCACAAACTGGAAAACTCTGGAGAACAAAGTAATTATAACTTCAAGTAAAACCCCAAATTTAATTAGTCATGAATCTATAATGATATGAATAAGTGAATGACTATATAAGTGGATAA
>NDGM011199987.1:0-16819 GCA_002564305.1 Octomys mimax | reverse complement strand
TATGTCCTGGGTTCAAGTCCCCATACTAGAAAAAGAATTTTGAATGGTCTAGTCAAATTTACTTACAAGATAAAAACTTCTGTAATTTAGTGGCTGGATTTAAGCGAGCAATGCTCTTCTGTAATTGGGTCAAAAAGAATGTTGTTCAGGAAGGACTGACATGGGGTTGGAGTCAGATAAATGTAAGCAATTTATGTAACCCACCCAAGACTTTTTCCTTCTAAACTGGATATGATTTATGTTCCTGATGATTGTTCAGAAGACTAAGAAAATGGATGCAAAATAGCTTTTGTAAATGCTCAACAGTTACTATTTTACATCATGGCAGCATTCTGTGTCTAACCATGGTGATGCATTGCTATCTATAATGGGAGAAGAAACTGCAGAAGCCTGACAATTCCCAGAGCTTTACTCTGTGAGCAAAGTATGAGGTGACTGTGCTGGGTGCGTCAAAGCAAATGGCATTTGACTATTCATCCACCATAGAGAGTTGCATTTGATTAATTGGTACATCAGAAAAATTGAAAATTGAACTTAGACACACGGGCATTACATCTATTCCACATAGACCCATCTGTGCATGGTGATTCTCTAACGCTTATTCCATCTGATGAACTCTACATTCCATAGAAGAAACTTGCTGAAGACTCAACAATAAGATATGAATGAACCATTAAGAAACAAACCAGCCTTGCAAAGAAAAGGATAGGCTGGGAGAGGCTATTTCTCTTACAGAAAAAGAGTTCTCTAATTCCCTCCACTTCACAGCAGGTGACGACCAAGCAATTCTTTGCAGACATGGAGAGGACAGAGTGTGCCACAGACAGCACAAATCTATCTGGTCTCCCTCTCCAACAGCCTGTTTCCTTCTCTCTGGGACTGTGCTGGTAGCTTCAGGGTGTGTTCCCCATAGACACTAACACAGAGATTCTGAACCTTGAAGAATACACTGTTATGTTCTTTTTAGACATTGAAAACTTCTAATCAATCTTAAAAACAGACTTTCTCTTCTTTATGTCCTCACAATCCAAAAAGAGCTTACTTCTTTCTGTAGTTTATGTTGTGAAAAGTATAAATAAACTTAGTTTGCATTTGCCAACTATTCAATTTTATTTTTAAATGAGTGGGCTTTAAATACTATGTATATTCTTGCTTTGGTAAATCCTTGATTTGCTTAAAGAAAAGAACTACAACGGGATTTTAATTTGTGTCCTTGTGAGCATATGTGAACTACAACAGGATAAGGCAGCACAGCCATTCCAGTGTTCCCATCCCAAAGCACCACTAGGAGATGCATGCTGTGAATGGTGCTGCACCAATGCTCAGACTCTAAGGAGGAAGGTGACTGGGAGCCATCGTATGCAGCAGTGGCCCTGGCTCATGTTTCACGTTTTCCCATGGATGGGAGGCTTTCCGCCACTTAGCTGGAATCATGTTCTGCTACAGTGTGAATAAAATATAATTAGTCACTGAAAAGAGCTTAGTGCTCAGAGACAGAGTATGTGTGTAAATGCACACACAGATGCACACCAACACAAATGCACATCTGTTAGAGAGCTTTCCCAAAGCAAAATTTGAAGATCATTAGGAAATGCAGTTTAAAAAACCCTCAAAATAGTTATGACATAGGAAGTGTCCACTCTAGGGAGAGGGGATGGACAGGCTTCTGGGGCCTTAGCCTGTTGCTTTTTTTTTTTTTTGGTGGAACCGGGGATTGAACTCAGGCCCTTGCACTTGCCAGGGAAGTGCTTATTCCACTGAGCCATCTCCCCGGCCATTAAAAGTGTAATTTATGCTTTTTACTGAAGCAGTTAAAAGACTTTTTTTTTTTTTGCTAAGAAGTGTTATTCTTCACTTGGGCCTGCAGATGCCCAATATGTAATTACAAGCACAAAAAAAGTATAATTTTAATTTTCTATCCTTTGTTACCTTAAAACTTTGGGTCAAATCCCTGCTCAGCTCTGCATACAGGTTTGTTAATCATTTCAGAAGAGTCTGTTTAAAAGTGTGGCAAAGCAGAGAGTCTGGCAAAACAAAGGTGATTAGCACTGAAGTTATATAACACTGTCTTCCTTGAAGACCAAGGACTCCAAGATAAAGGATATACAGGAACATTCAGCTAGCCTCAGGATCTCCAGCCATTGTTTCAACCTCGTGATTCCCTGGGTTCCAGGAGAAGCAGAGTCCTACGTGACTGAAAGCACCACAGAGAACACAACATTTCGTGGAACACAAATACCCCTCAAGTCAAGAAAATTACGGAGCTGTAAAACCGGAACTGACATGCTGACCAAGTGGACCCTGGTCCACCTCACCTAATCCCTAGAAGCTGCCTTCTCACTTCTGCAGGTGGTCCAGCCTGACCCCTTCATCCACGTGTGCTCCCTCCAGCTGCTCCAGCTGGTATCCTTTTCTAACTTTTCATTCTCTCTTAAGAGCTTGCCTGACCTTTCTTGGCTCCTCAAGGTAAAGTAAACATACCATTTTATCTTTTGGATACAAGATCTCACTCACTATGTACTTCAGGCTGGCTTTGAACTGACTGTGTAACCCAGCCTGGCTCTGAATTCATGACAGTCCTCCTGTTTCAGTCTCCTTAAAGCAGGAATTTTATGTGTGCAACACCATGCCCAGCCTCACTTTCTAATTGAAGCTTTTTCTGCAAATTTGGGCTTTAGTTTTAATTTCCATTTCCACTAAAGCAAGGATCCACACTGGTTGGTGACAGCTGTGAAAGTTTTTTCAATGCAGGTGAATTTGGCATTGGGTTCTGAATTGACAGAGATCTGTGGCTGGGTGTGCATTTCTCAAAAGGAGAGTTCCCTGGTCTAAAGCACGGTAAGAGTAAACATTATGCTGGATGATCCACTAACATCTGTACACAAGGCAGAGTGTTCAGTTAAGGGAAACAAATAGTAGCAATAATATGGATTCTGGGGTCTGATGACTGTGAATATAGGGTCAGGAGAAAATCTAGCATTTGGTAAGATACTAGATTACTGCAGGGTCCTGGTTAAGGCAATTCTGCAATTTCTGGGAAGTTATTCTAGTACCTGTTTATTAGTGGTTGGAGTGAAAAAAACTTTACCAGAGGTATGGTATAGTATTGTAGCCTCAGATAATAGAAGCCTAAGCTGAGTGGTACTCATGGAAAGAGCTACTACTGCTTTTATGAAATAAACAAGACCTGAAATTACAGCCTTGTCCTCTGGCAATTTCAAGATGGGGAGTGGTCATCAGGCCATGGGATACACTGCAATCAAGGCTGGATGGAATCAAGGTCTCATCTTCGCTCTCAACATGATTTAAGGAATGTTGGAGGCCTGGATGCCAGTGGAGGAATTTCAATCCACTGGAAACTCCTTTTATTCAAATTGTTCTCCATTTTATTTTTCCTTGGGTCTCTAAATCACCTTAAGATCTAAGAATAAGACAAGAAGCACCCAAACTCTGCAAAAGGGGCCACCCAGGGGGCTGTACTGCTCAGGGTAATTTAACTTGAGGATTCCCAAATGCCTATCTTCTCAACCCATGACCCACCCTCCTCTAAAGTGAGACCAACCAGGGACACTCACCGTAAACACCCACTTTGGGCAGAAGCACTCTCCACATAGTGCTTCAGAGCCAGCTGGAATTCTTCCAGATCCTCTTCTATCACAGACATCTGACGCTGCACCAGCATGATGTGCTGTTGAGGAAAGGGCAGGATGATATCTTGGCTGTCATGGAGTTTCATTTAAAGTGACCCACACTGTCCATCTCGACCCTCCTCACAAAGCAAACAACTGCCATCCAACAATGTGACCAAGGAAAGTCATGACTGTTCTAAACATAAAATTATTGAAAGTGTATCGCCAATATAGGTGGGGTATTTTTCTTGGCTCTAGTTACAGTAGCTAAAAAGAAACTGCCTTTCATGCATTTCCCTTTTAAAAGCAGTGATTCAATTAGAATCACTGGAAGGTTTTAAGATTACATTTATATCAGAATGTCTGGGAGTGGGGCCCAGGCAGAGGTATTTTTAAATACCTCTCTGTGTGTCTCTAATAAGCAACAAAGCTGGGATCACTGTTTTTCAGTCACTTTTGTATATGGCACCGCTTCAGCTTATTGAATATTTTGTGGTACAGTACATATTATGACAATCATTACAAAACAAATTTCAAACAATATGTGATCACTGATGCTTTTTCAAATTGTGCACTAGTGATTGCAGGGTTCTCAAATATATTACCTCTATAGTAGGCTGTGTTCAAAACACCATGTCATTGGGTAGAGTCCCTATTTGATGGATCACATTGGGTTATATGCCAACCTCTTCATCTAGCAAATATTATTACTAGCTGAGCAATTGTAGTTTGCAGAGATCCCTAAAAATCTCTCTGTGAGTTTCTCATGAAACCTTTAGTTTTTTGCTCTTCTTTGAGGATTGGGAAAAAAAATTATAAAAGTGAAAGTAAATGTAAGAATTGATCCCAGCCACAAAAGTACAAAATACAACAAAAGACAAACATAATCTAGAATATATAAAGAATTTTGCTGATTACCAGCCAGATATCTAGAATGAAACTGGTAGTCTGCTAGCCCCTATTCTATTGAATTTCTCAGCTTGCTTTGTAGCAAGTAAATAACAGGTCCTGGATTCTGGGTATACAGTGATGACTCTAGATATAATTCCAGTCATTATAGGGCTTAGGAAAAGAAGAACCAAACTTAGAGAACAATGTCTAGCAAATGACATTAGGTGTAGCCACTAGCACATGAAACTCACTACACTTAAATTGGCCAAATGGTTGCCAAATTGTGTAGGGAACTGTATGCCCAAGAAATCATCACATTAATCTTTAAATTTATTGACTATTTAGACCTTAAGATTATATTTGCATGCACAAATACATCTGAGTAGGAAGCATGCTATTGATATTTCAAGCCCTCGCACCACCTGAAGCAGCCTTTTTCCTTGGGTCTCTAAATCACGTTAACATCTAAGGATCAGACAAGAAACACCCAAACTCTGCTAAGGGGGCTGCCCAGAGTGCTATACTGCTCAGCATAATTTAACAGGAGGATTCTCAACAAAAGATAAAGATATATTATTAGGTGAAAAATTAGAGTATTATTAGAGAATTTTGCTAAGACTGGGCATGGTGGTGTGCGCCTGTAATCCCAGATCTTGGGAGGCTGTAAATAGGTGGATCATGGAGTCTGATCTAGTAGTGAGACCCTGAACAGCCTGTACACCCTTCCCTAAAATACAAAAAAAAAATCTCTATGTTTCATTATTCTCCAATATGCTGTTTTAAATGATCATGGAGAGTAATGGGCCAAGAATCTTTCAAAAGAACAAAGGACAGCAGAAATCTTTCCAGGATAGAGATACATGGTCAAATACTAATTATTGTTGTAGTGAATGCTGTGCATTTCTCTTTTATCCCTTTTTTTTGAATGGGATTTTCTTGTAGTGTCTATCCTCACCTAGTTTTATTGCTATATATTCTCCCTATCTATTTCTCTCTCTTTCCTCTCTCACTCTCCCTCCCTCCTGGGATAGTCTCCCTTTTGAAAGGATCTGTATGTATGTGTTCTCTATGTGGAAAAAAGGATGCAGAAATGAATATCTAAAGATCACAAGGCAGACTGTACTAATTCTAAGCTTTTCATTTCTTTTCTTTCTAGGTACATTGGTAGACTCTGTATTGAAGCCTCCCTTGCAGTTATGTTAATATATTGACAAGTTCTCCCCAACAAAGAAGGCAGACTACACACCACTTATGAACCAAAACAAGAATGTGAATTTCTTCTGCATTCTTTTTTCCTTTTCTGTTAACAGGATGAAAACCTATCTTAGGGTTGGGAGAGATACAGCTCAAAGGTTCCTGAATCATTGTGTGGGATTTTAGCTGGACTAGGAATGGATTGTTTTGCTATTGGAATCATCCCACATTTGGATTCATTTGTCTCCATAATGTTATTAGGCCTGGATGAGTTCAACAAATTATTTGACCTTTGTTCTACATCCTCTCAGGATCATCAATCAAGAATTGAAATATTCAAGCCCATAACTGTCTCTTAGGTTTCTCTGGTGAACAGTTGACGTCTGTATGACTCTCTTAAAAATCTGTTTTCTAGGACCTGCCGGTTAGCTCAGTTGTTTAAGCACCTGCTCATGCAAACACAGTCAGGTGCAGGATACCATGGTTCAATCCCAGCTCCACATGCCTTACCAGAAAATAAAAATAAATAAATAAAAATAAAATCCTGCTCAACTTTGGGCCAGCCAAATAGCCCAGCAGATTAATGCACCTGCAAGCAGGTGCAGGGGCTGGCGTTTGGTCCCTGGGCCTGCTGCACTGCTGCACTGGCCCCACCCCTGGCACATGCTGAGACAGCAATTGAAATTGGGCATGGTGGTGCATGCCTATAATCCCAGCTCTTGGGAGGCTGTAAACAGGTGGATCACTATGAATCCAATCTAATAGTGAGACCCTGAACACCTTCTAGACCCTTCCCTAAAATAAAAAAGTCTGTTTTCTATATTCATAACTAAATAGAGTTAAAGACGATCTCTTTCAGATTAATGGTAGGCATGTCTTTTTTTTTGAAATATGCAAGGAATTTTTCATTGGAAAATTTTGATTAACAATCATTCAGATGATTTTTGTGGGCTTCCTAGCAATATAGATAGGTAGATAGACAGACAGATAGACAGACAGATAGATATCTTCACCCCCAACATAATTCTTCTAATCTGATGAAAATTCTTGTGTGATCCATCAGAACAGACTGCTAAAAATGACGAGAATCCTCTACTATTCTCTGAACCCACGCTCTATGAAATAGCACTTTCTTCTCCTTCCATCAAGACATGGATTCTCTTGCCCTCCCTGTAGATCTGAGTTGGGCTTCTAATTTGCTTTCACAGCCGCATGTGGCAGCATTGATGGATGCCATTTTCAAGTTAGGGTCTAGGAATCTTATCAATTTCTACTCATTCCCTTGCATCCCCAGGATTGTCATTTAAACAAGGTCTGCTGGAGCAGGAGTCAGCACACTTTCTTTGTAAATAGATAATAAAGATTTTGTTTTGAATTAATATTTATTTTTGTAAAGATAACACATGAACATGATTAAAAGGGGAATAATTGTTACTCAGTGAGGATTGTTTTCCTTTCATAACTGTCCCAAAGTCTCTCACTTCTTCACAGAGTGATTGCTATTGTCAGGTGTCTTCAGAACCAATACAGAGCTATCCTGTACGTGAATGTGCGTTCTCTTCTTCGTATCACTCTGCCCACATTGTCTTCATTTGCTTTTTTTTCATAACAATATATCCTGGAAAGTGTTTCACCACAGTGCAATTGTAAAACTGCCTCACTTTTTAATTATTTGGTTTCATGTTTCATACAATTTTAATGGGTGATTAGCTTTCCCTTATACATGTATATAGAGGTGTATTTTGTGTACACCCTATGATTCATGCTTAGCCTATTTTTATTATACTCTAACTTTCTCTGTTTCAATAAATAATACTGTAAGTATATTACTCAAATACATGTGTCATACTAATTTAGAAATGAATAGTTAAACCAAATTGTGACTTTAGTCAATATATTAAATGGAAAAAAGCTGAAAGCTTTCCCTTTAAAATTAGAAACAAGACAGGGTTATTGTATATCACCATTACTTTTCAATATAGTTTTTAAGAGAT
This sequence comes from Octomys mimax, assembly GCA_002564305.1. Classification (NCBI taxonomy): domain Eukaryota; kingdom Metazoa; phylum Chordata; class Mammalia; order Rodentia; family Octodontidae; genus Octomys; species Octomys mimax. Next base: position 9,111 of record NDGM011199987.1, on the reverse strand, counting down.
TATCCACAGGAAGCAGGCAAGGGAAAGAAGGAAAAGATATGCATTGGGAATGAAAAAGACAAATTATCATTATTTGTAGATAACATGACCATTTGCATAAAAGACCACAAAAATTCCACCAAAAAACTTAATACCAAATTCAGTAGTTCAGCAGGAGACAAAATCAACACTCAAAAATTAATAGTATTTTTGTACACCAATAATAAGCTAAATAAACGAACAAATAAATAAAGGAAATAATACCTTTCACAGTAGCATCAAGAAAAATTAAGTACAGAGGCATTAACCTAACCAAGAAAATGAAAGATATCTACAATGAAAACTACAGTGCTCTGAAAAAGAGATCAATGAGGACATCAGAAAATAATAGATATCCCCTCTTCCTGGATAGGAAGAACACATACAGTCAAAATGGCTATACTTGTAAAACTGATATACTGATTTATTACAATCACAAATACCAGTAGCGTTGCTCATAGAACTAGAAAAAAAAGCCTAAAATTCATATGAAACTAGATTAGAACTAATGACAAAAGCAGTCCTGGGCAACAAGAGCTGGCAGAAGGAATCACAATTCTAGGCTTCAAGTAATAAGTTATACTATAAAGTAATAATAGCATAGTGTTAGCAAAAATTAAAACAAATAACCCAAACCAAACAACCAATGAAAAATAGACATGTGATCAAACAGAACAGCAGATGAAACAAAAGCTCCAAGACATTCAGACGTTGGAACATTGACAAAGGGGCCAAAAACTTATGACAGATACAGAAACTTAAATACCACCAAAATAGAAATAGAGAGGTAAATAAAAGAAAGATAACAGAATAAAATGAGATGAAAGTTAGAGGGGAAGGTTGATGGGGGAAAGAGGCAGCCAGGAGGGAACAGAGAAGGAGATGATGTGTTGTTAGGTGTATGTATCAACTTTTCATGATAAATGTAATCGCTGTGTACTGAAAACATGTACTAATAAAAAGATACATTGGCTTTCATTTTGACATCCATAGACTGTTACACTTCAGTGAAGTTTTGCAATTTAATGTTTCCACCAAATAAGCAGGATTATATTCCCATGCTCTTGCCAATATGCCATGCCACTAACTTCTTTTGCTTTTTAAGATTAATGCATGCTTGCAGTACATAATGACTACATGCATCATGTGGAGTTGGTACATGCACACAACGCATCTGAGCTCTTTTGACATCTCTTTCCTCTCTTTTCCTCCTTCCTCTCTCCATCCCTTCCCATTTTCAAATGATCTATCTTCCTAATACCGTAGTATATATTTTAGGCTTTGTGTGCTACATGGCCCCTACTATTACAGTGCAAAAGCAGCTATAGATAAAATGTAAGCAAATGGGTATGGCTGTGTTTCAGTACAATGTTAGGTACACAAGGAACAGGCTGTCCTGTGACAGCCTTCACACTAGAGTAATACAGAACACATGCAACAGATCTGGGGCTTTAGATGTATAAGAAAGCTCAGGCGAGACCAGAAAAGCTGACGTGCTGCTGAGTACAGATCCTTGAGGAAAGCCATCTGACCCCACAGTGACACTCTTACTGACCCCAGGCTGTTTTCCACCCACAACACTATGGTTATTTTTAGCCACTGAAATTTGGGGTAATTCTGTGCAGCAACAGCAAACTGCTTCATTCACTGGTAAGCGTGCAAGTGGAAAAACTAAACTCTTGGCTCTTAGCTTTTACTTTGCAACCCACATAAGATCTGTTTCCCTGCTCCTTTCCTCAGACATTTACAAAATAAATCAGTTAATGAGGCTTAGAAAATGTGTTGAAGTTTGATTAGGCTGGTAAGAAGACCTTTTGGAATTGTGGGATATTGAAGTTGGGGAAAAGGGTGAAAGAAATCGCATCGTCTCCTTGATATTTATATGGCTCTGCCAAATCGATAGCCTGAAAACTCACAGAAACTCTATAACCCATAATGACAGTACTCTTTCATGGTGCTACATTTTTGTTTGTCTGATCCAGAAGGAGTAGCACATCATTTGTTAGTTATCTTAGGAGAATTTTGTTACAATGGAACTATGGTGAAATATTGGGAGCTGTTCACAGGTGCAGACAATCCTATTTTATAGAATTATATTGCCAGTGATACTAGGTCTGAGTGGCAACTCCTTTGATTTCTTCGACTCTTTAAAGAAATGCCAGCTTTTAAAAAACTCTGACATATCTTTAGGAGACAGGTATGTTTTAAATGCAACTTATTTTTTACATTATCTGCTGCCATTTACAATTGTTCTGACTATATCTTCAGTGATATCATGAATTTTTTTTTTTACTATAACAATCTCTTAACAGCTTTTGCAAAACAAGGCTGTATTTTGACTTGATGTTCCTTGACAGACTAGTTGGTGATAGCCCTCCACTTATGAACATATGGCAAAATCAATTTACTTCAAAAAGCATTATTCATTGGTTTAATGAGGTTTAAGAGGCAAAAACAATTTTCACTTTGGAGACTCCTTTTATATTATGGAGTATGAAAAGCTACTTTAGTGTATACAAGAGCGATATGTTGAGAAAGTGTTTGAGGTTTAAAAAATGTCCACTTATATGCCTTTAAACATACTTCTTTTCAATGTAGAAGATATCTGGAAAATGATCCTGATATTCCAGTAGTCACTGATAAGCAGGGCCACACAAAGCACACAGAAGCCTTGGTAAAAATGCTTTAGGTGTGTGTGTGTTCTGCTTGAAGTGATCCCTTTCAAAAATCCCATTAACCTTCCTTTGCTTCATACACACTGTCTACTATTTGACAATTCTAGGACCATAAAAATCCCAAATTTTCAACAAGTTATAAGATAATGGTGTTAGAATTCAGAGCTGGGCACACCCTGATACATATTTCTTTCCTATTTTTATTGTATCAACAATAAAAATCATAAATTGTTAAGGTTTTTATCTTTAATGCTTGTTACAAATCACTCAAGACATTTTAATACTATTTTATAGTACTATGGTGTTCTTTTGGTACAATGTTAGAACATTCAATGTAGTAAAAGATAAATGAATACTGTTTAAAAAATCATGCTTATTCTTTCTGGCTTTGTCTTAAAGATGTCATTCTGGAAACATTCTCTCATCTCCTAAGTTAGTTTCTGTCCCCTTGATGTGCAAATCTTTCTTGTAATAAACTTCACATTTTATTATAGATTCTTGTTAGACACTTGTATTTCTTTCTGGTGTATTCTCTACATTGAGAGAGTCACCAACTTATCTCTAGACCTTCTCGCTGGGCCTGATACATAATGGGCAGGTGGGTTAAGTTATTCGTGGAGCAAGAAATAAAGATGATTTTGCTTTTGACCACTGACTATTATTATAAATGCCTTAATAAACTTTATACATTCATTAATTTCAGAAGTATATTTGAGGGGGCCCTAAAAATTCCAGCATTAGGTGTTCTTTCATTTATCTCTGTAACCTTTTCTTCTTTTCTTATCAAGAACAAAGTGTATACATGAAAATGACTTGGCTTTAATCTATGTGGCCTTGAATAAATTACTTAATCTTTCATATCTTGACTATTCATTAACTCTACAGAAAGTTCAAATCGTGGCATTTATACCACATGTTTTGGGCAAGGATTAGATAGAATAATGTATATAAATATTTTGCCTATAATAGGTATTTAATGAATGCCACTTTCATTACTTTAGGATGGGGAAAAGTTAGCTTTGAAAAAGTATTATATCCTATACTCATCATGCCATAGTGGTTTATTGCTTGGTAAGTTAGAGATGGCACTATTAGAGTCCAGGATTTTTTCTGTGCTTTTGAAAAAACCCACCAAATAATGTGTTCTGCTCTTATAGTAGGAAACCTCATGAAACAGCCGTTTGTTAATCTAGAGACTCACTCAAAGACTAACTGTACTTTAGTGGCCAGAACTCCACAAAAAATTAACATATTGGAAGTTATGACTATTAATCTTGCTATATCAACTTCATTGATTAAAAGGCACCTAGAAGCAGAGTAGTACAGGCTACTTCTGTGTCTGTCTGGGTAGTTCTTGGAGACCTGCCCGTGGTACTCCTTATTGTCCCTGGCTCATTCCCCTCTGGCTTTTATTGTCTGCACTGCTTTCATACAGGTGTGAGCTAAGTATTTTGTTCCTTCATGCTGTCTTTCTACCATGTTATTTCTGGCCAGTCAGCCATACACTGACTTTCCTAAAATGAACTAAATTAAACCTCTTTAAAGTTGTAGATGCAAAGCATATATCTGAACAAAGAGAAAACTGACTCATAGAGAAATGTTACATTCTGGAAGTGAGTACAGGTCCGGTGCCTGCCTAACTGTTGGAGCTCAGCTATGGTTTCTGACTGTCTCGACATCTTAATGTCTTCACCTGTGCCATGTGGCCACGGATGGCACCGTCTCCTTCTGCTATTTCAAGGATTAGTGAACTGTACAGCTGGGTGTTCAGCATCTCTCTTAGCATATAGCATGTGCTCGGTAAAGATTGGCTTTTAAAAAGCAAAGTGTAATACAAGTTTATACTTTGCTTTCTATTCTGGAATTTATGTTAAAAAGCTCTAATGCCTTGACTAATGGAAAAGAAAACGTCTTTAGTCAATGAATTCTAAAACTGGTTTTGGGTACCAGAATAAATCATTGAATGCTTAATAGGATACAATTACAAGTATTAGCTGTGAAATTATATGAAAACTGGTTTTGTTCATTCTAAATATGAGATTTTATAGGCATCAATAGTAATGCATTACTACAAGTAATGCATTCTACCACTAATAAGAATACTATTTTTATTGACAAACATCTTAACATTAATTGCTTTTTTTTTTGGTGGTGGTGGTGGGGTGGTACTAGGAATTGAACACAGAATCATTGCACTGAGCTACATCCTAGGCCTTTTTATTTTTTACTTTTGAGAAGGACCGTAGTAAGTCATTGAGTTACCCAGGCTAGGCTCAAATTTATGATTCTCAATATCACAGAGTTCAATGATCACAGTCACACACCATCACACTTGGCTCTTACTATTAATTGTGAAAGAAAATAACCAGTTTGAGCTGTTGCTATGTGTCTATACCCAAAGGTCATACTTATTTTTAACCTATTATACATGGTTGAAAATAGTCACAGAATACCTCTTCCTGCTTTTAAACAATATTGACAACTGAAACACTTTCCCAGTTCCAATTTTTTAAAGCATAGCTGTGATTGAAAGATATGGCAAATGTTTAAGTTAAACAAAATCTTTATTATAGTAAAAGATACATTGCCAAGAATCATGGGATAAGGGATGGAAGAGAGAGGGAGTACTTGGAGGAATAATAGTAAGTTTCTTTAATTGTAACAAAGTTTTAAATTTAAACATTTATCATATCTATATGCCTTGATCACCCCCTCATTGATCAAGAGTTTATGACAATTTCTGCCCAGTAAAAAAAATAATGATGTGTCCATCATTCACATCATCCACCTTATTCACTGGATCTGGCATTGTGTAACTTCTGGTTTCTCCCCAAAGTCAAAGTGACATGAAAGGCAAACATTATAAATTGACTGAAGATATTGCTTGACAGCTCAACTAAAGACACATGTGAAAGAAGACTTCCAGAACGATTTCAGAAAGTGGCCAACAAAACAAAATAAAATAAGGAAAATGTGTTCAACGTGAAGGGAAATGTTTTAAGGGGGATTAATGGTGATGTGGATTAAAATGTACTGTAATAAAAAAGTTTAAATTTAATTTTCCCTATATTTTGAGACCATACCTCATAGTTTATGTACTATTGAATTTGTAGTCCTGTGTGTATTGACTATCTTCAGTATATGTATTGGCATTGACCTCTCTTTTGTCAAGGCTTAGCAAATGTCACAGCTGCCACCTTTCACAAACAACCCTTGGATGATTTTTCTTCTTCATGGATAGAGATTAATAGTCCCTCATTAGAAAATTATTTAAGAGTAGACAATTGCCTCTCACAACTTTAAGAGAGTTGTGTTCATTTTTCTTGGAGTTGTTTGCCTCAATCATAGGCGATGGCACCGGATGTAGCATCATAAGATCAACCATGGCTGTGCCCAGAAGACCACACCAACATGCTCTTCTGGGGTGAGGGCTCCACACGGGCTCAGCTTCCTACAGGCAGCCACTGTAGTATCTGAGGTGCCTGATAAGCTAACACAAACTGCAATGATGCCTTTGGAGATATAAAAGTGCTGATTGTTTAGTGAAAAAAGGCAGTTCTATCATGAGGAAATATGCAGATCTCTAAGATTCTAATGATAGCAGCCATTATTCAACTTTTCTGAAAAACCCCAAGACTTTCTATGAAGAATCCTCTTGTGTCTCAAAACTAAAAATGGGCAGAAGCCTATCACATGAGTGTGCACTGCCTCTTGCCATGCAGTCAGTGCCCGTGAAACAGTACAGATACACAGATGAAAGCTCCCAGCTTCCATGTAAATGCGACTGGTCCCTCATCATCTGTCGATAAGGCGCAGATTGCACATAACACAATAAAGTATTATGAAAAGTGATTTTCTGTTAATATCCAAGATTATAAAATCTAGTTTCTCACTAAATGTAAATGAAATCACCCAACTTCCCCAAATAGTACGTACTATAAATGTGCTAAAAATAAAATCACAGTATGTGTTGCTTTCAATTAATTTATTAACTTTTTTTTTTGCAAATCATTCTACCTTTTATTATAACTTTGTCCATTTTCATACATTACAACCACTATAGATATGCACTTCTCCAGGGTCATAAATGGCCCCTTTTCTCTAAACATCAGTGTGTTTTTTTAAAAATTATTTTTGAGCATTTAGAGGTCCCTAGCTTCAGGCTAAGTACTGTAAATACAATAACAAATAGAAGTGGACTTCAGCTCAGATATGTAAATTGCTCAACTTGGTGGGGTTCACAAAATGTGCTCATGATAAAATTTCCATGTTAACCTTTTCTTGCAGTCATATTCATTCAATTATTTAATAATTACATTGATTTATGCATGCATAAAATTTGCATATTTCATGCATTACATGCTGTTTCACAAAAAAAAATCCCTTGAGAAGTAGATATTACACTTCTACAAAGCAGAGTTTACCCATGCAAAATGAACAATGCTCATGTATTCCTCAATTTTAAAATTTTTAATGGGGATAATAGGTTTTGAAGAAGTTGAACCACATTTTACAAGTATGTATATCCAGAATTTTGACCTGGAACTTACAGATTTAGTATTCCCATCAATAACTTCTTCTTCCAGAGGTTCAAGTTTGAGATCCTTCAGGGGAGAAAATGGCAGGGGAAAACAAACACCCAGAAATTAGATAATTAAAACAAACATTATATATTCACGATTGCTCTTTCATGGTTAGTATTATACCCAAAGAACCTAATTACCTAAATGAGATGAAAAAATTACGGCTTTAACAATTGAGGAGGAAAGGGCATTAAGGCGGTCCAAAATAGAAATTAGATAATTAAAAAAAATACCATAAATTCAAAATAATTCTGATTTTCAAAAACTGGGGAGGAATGGGCTGGCGAGGTAGTTCTGTAGACTAAGTACTAGCTTAGGCAAGTGCTGGAACCAGGGTTCCATTTTGGCATCACACGCCATGCTAGCCCCAGCCCCGGGTGCCCTGAGCTGGCTACTGAGCCCCTGCATGGTGGTGCATGCCTATAATCCCAATGTTGGGGAGGCTAAAAACAGGAGGATCACTATGAGTCCAAGCTATGTAGTGAGACCTTGTACCAAATACATTAAAATAAAACAAAACAGAATAAAAAAACTGAGCAGGAAATATCAGGAAAAACAAATAAAACAGAAATTAATTAAAGCAAACACCATAGGTTCATATGTTAGCTTTTATCATGGCTAATATTGTTTCATAAAATCTCATTATCTAAATGAGATGAAATAATTCTGAGTTTTAAAAAATTTAACTGTTTCAATTAAGTCTCATTTTGCTCATTTATCAATTGTGAGGTGCTATTTCAGATGCGCTCAATTTGGTATTGCTGTAAGTTTATTTCTATGTTGCCATTAGAGAGCAAATGGGAGGAATGACATACACTAGAACAGAGTAGAAGGATTGAAAAGTAAAACAAAGAAAAATTTAGAGTAACTGGGCCTGACAGGTTGAATTCTTCTGCACTGAAAACTCTTGCATTTCTGCCTTTCTTACTAGAGACACTAGACTATTGATATATTCCATCTACACTGCAACACATATTTTGCTTTACTAAAAAGAAGTGAATTAAAAAGTAGATGGAGATGCCGCTGATGTTTACTAAAAAGGGAGGAACTAACTCATGACCTTAGCCTCTGGGATGACCAATGAATAACAATAATGTCCCCAGGGTTTCCTCAGGGAAACCAAGTGCATATCTCCAAAGACTTCACTGTATGAATACATTCCTCATATTTCTTCCAAGTGAAGATTATGCATTACAATTCCTTGATAGATCAGAAATAAATTGAAAGCTGCTGAAATCCAGACTATCTGAAATACCACAAACATGGTAAGGAGAGGTCAGTGGAGACCTAGCAGTACCGTTTTGGGAGCACAGCATTGAGCAGGTTGTTATCCTGTCTGTGATTCACTTTTACTAATCCTCTACCCATTCTCTCCCCCTTAGTCCTTCTATGGCTGGCTTTTTCTTACCTTTCACATCTCAGCTCAAATGGAGGTTCCTAAAAGAGATCTTCCCAGACCATTTATTTGAGCATTGGACATCTTCATCCCAATCACATTGTGCTGCTTTTTTCATACCACTTTCCACTACCTGATTTTATCTCATTTCTTAAATTTGCTTACTTGTTTTTTTCTCTCTATCTCTTCAGAGACACGGATCTTGTCTGCATTGGCCACCACGATTCCTATTGTCACGATGGCAGCAGACACATAGTAGCTACTCAATGAAGGCAGAATAAATGAATGGCTGGATGAAGGCCCTCTAGAAATCATAGCTTTTTCACCAAGGCAAAGTTATTTAATGAATACAGATGTGAATTAAATGTTAAAAAGAGAGGGGGCTGGGGAGATGGCTCAGTAGAATAAGCACTTCCCTGGCAAGCACAAGGGCCTGAGT
>NDGM011199980.1:0-19890 GCA_002564305.1 Octomys mimax | reverse complement strand
CTTTTCATGTCATCAAAATGAACATATAAAGAAATGTGCATATATACATGAAAAACAGTGGGTTTAAATAAAAAATATTATACTAAAAGATACACTGCCATTATTTCTCCTAAAAACAACCCCCTTGCTTTGAATGTGCTCTTTATTGCCACCTTCTGCAGCAGTCCTGGAAGTCCTTCCTTAGGAGGATTTCAAAAGTAACTTTAGTTGTTCTGTCATGACTGCATTATTGTCCTGAACTGATTTAAAATGTTGGCCTTTCAGGATGGACTTTCAGGAAGAGCAAGAAGTCGCACATTACTAGATCCAATAAAAGGGTGTGCAAGGACGCACAGCAGAATTTGTATTAAACTGTCCTCTCATTGAATGATACTCGGTGCCACTAGTGCCTTCTATCACAGCAACAGACTACCAGGATTGTTTTTGAAAGTGTGAAAAATAATAGAATAAATGTGTTCAATGTGAGGGAGAGTATTCTAAGAGGACAAGGTAACACTATGCTTTTCATTGTAATAGAATTATTAATTTAATGCCACGTAGGAGAGTTGTTAACAAGGCCTTGACAAAAAGAAGCAGAGCCGGAAGTGTTGATCAAAGGGCATGACGTTTTGGGAAGGTAGGGAAAATAAATCCAGGTGTTCTATGCTGTAGCAGGTGACTATGGTCAAAAATATATATTATATATTTCAAAATAACTGAATTTCAAATATGTCAGTATGAAAATGCTGTACATATACATATAACTTGATTTAATGATTACAATTAAGCTTCAATCAAACACAATACTAATAAAAACACAGACTATCCCTTAAGTAGCAATAGAAGGCATTAACAATATTTGTGATATATCTGACTAATTCTTGTAGTGTGCCAATATCAAAAGGTTTGATGAGGAAGAAAGTTAATATAGGAAATATCACAGAAAGCATAGAATTGATGGCAGATCAAATCTAAAGCACTCATTCCTGTTGGTCTTGCCTAGTTCTTTCCTTCTGGTGTTTCCTTTATCTTTTCTTCTTAATCTTTTTTTTTCCCAGTAAGTTTCTGCCCACTGATAGAATACTGTCTTGGAGACTTAAGAACCCCTGAGTAGACTCAGAATCTATGGGTACAGCAAGCAGCAGACAAGAAGAGTCTGATTTCACAGTGATAACTAAAGGTTTTTCCTATCTAACAAAAAAACATGGTTCACAAATAGTTAGGCACCATGGAAATAATAGAGATTTGATGTCCAAAGGACTCCAGTTCAAATCCTGGCTAATATACATGCATTATATGATTCTGAATCTTTCTTACACTCAATTTCATTCATCTGTAAAATAAAGGCAATCATTCTGGTTCTATTGTTTTAAAAAGTTGCTGCAGTATATGATGCTCAGGGTGGTATAGGAGTCAATGACAGCAGCTACCATTATGATTTTAAATTTGTCCCCATTTGTTCTCATCTTATGTTCTCCCCCTTTTATTTTCCTATGTAACGCTACTGTCTTCTGAAATAAATGGAAAAAAGTTCAACAAAAAAACTGTCTAAGTTCATTTATGCCTTGAAATAAGAAAAGATGCTATCTAAGAAGATTTTTCTGATCGGATAGACCTTTGTCTTTGCTAAGAAAAGCAAAGATTAAATTACTGTGGAACATGACTTTTTTTCACTAAACTTAGAGGAGAATAGGAAAACTTTACTGACTTAAAGGCTACTTCTTTTTCTGTTTCTGCAGGGAAAAAGACAGCACCTAATTTCTACAGCCTGCTGGGGACCATTAAACCTTAGTTTGCCCCCTAGAAATGCTATGCCATCCTCCACCTCCTCCTTCTCTTCCAGGTATCTGTGCTGAGTGGGTAGACCCTGGGGGTGGAGGTGGCCCAATGCCTCCCGTTACGTGCTCACCTTCACAAGGGCAATTATTCTTATTGAAAAGGTGGGTAAACAATAATAGAGGAATGGAATCATAATGATGTAAGTATTCAGTAGCATCTGTTGCTCTGGTGAATGAACACTAAGCCAACATCAATCTCTTTGAGGGCTAATTTGAGGAGGTTGAGGCAGGCCAAGTCACTCTCCTTGGCTCAAGCCTGGGTTTTTCTAGCACTTTCCCTACAGATGAAATAATTCTGGATCTCTTGACATGTTTCTTCATTTAATATAAGCCTGAACTATATTCTTAACCGTGTAAATTGCAACCCCTGACAGAATAAAAGTCAATTATTTAAGCTGGTTTCAACAATACAGGAAAGTACTTTCCTTGTTACAAAATCAAATTTTTCAATTTAAGAGAGGTAGCTCTAGCCATTGCTGAATGTGGAATGTTTTCTCTCTTGACATTCTTATCTGGAACGTCCTTGGTGGGCTGTCTGCCTGCTCCTAACTTCCAGGAAATGTGCTAATATGGGAGACATAGGATAATTTGAAAACTAGGAAATATGGCATATGTGGCTTAAATCCACTGTAGGTTGTTACCGAATGAAAAGCTTCATCATCTCACAACAGTTTGAGGACTTTAAAAAGAATTAATGGTTGCTTTCCAAGTAAAATAGTAGTGAAAATATATTCAGAGAAATGTTGGTCTAACCCAACTTTAAGATAAAATGTTGATCAAAATGATTTCAGGCCAAGAATTCACATCCCTGATGACAGATTAGTGAGAGCCAACACAGTGTCAATCAGCCAGTCCCTAGTTCTTGTCAAAATGCTATGATAGGCATCTCAGCAAACCCCAGACCCAGCATCCTGCAAGCACTAATAAGTGGAAACATCCCCATCAAGGCTGTGAAGCTGGGAGCAATCACTACTAATCTCAAAATTGGCTCACACTCCCCCTCCAACCACACTTAGTATTGGCTTGAATTGAGAAGATAAATAAGGGTCCCTAAGGGGTGGCAGCATTTTCAGTTGACCTCTGCTATTACACAGATATATTTTTAGTGGAAAATAGAAACATGTACATTAGGACTAGTGGATTTTCAAATTATTTTAAAATTCATGTTTGATGTTAAAGGTTGGGGAATATTTCCCTAAAAGCCCTGTTTTCAGGGCCAGTCACATAGCTCAGTGGATTAAATCACCTGCAAGCAAGCACAGGGGCCGGGGAGTTCAATTCCCGGGCCTGCCGTGCTGGCCCTGCCTGTGGGGCAAACTGAGAAGGCAATTAAGACTGGGCATGAGGTCGCGCGCCTGTAATTCCAGCACCTGGGAGGCTGTAAACAGGAGAATCACCACGAGTCTGATCTACTAGTGAGACCCTGACACATTGTAGACCCTTCCCTAAAATACAAACAAAAATAAATAAAATAAAAATCCTGTTTCCAGATGGTCCCAATCCCTATCACTCTTTGTGGTTGGTTTCCTGTAGTTTTCCTGAATTGTGAGCTAGTAAGCAGTGCATCTGCCATGATAAATTCACATCAAGGGAAAAACATCCAGCTGAGGGTATTGAAAAGAAAGTCTCTCTTTGCAAATAGGAAGGCTCAGTGGTCCAAGGAAAGTAATTTTCTGTTACTTACAAATGAATTGCCACATTTTAGAAGGCAGAAGTATTACATGGCACAGTGGTGGACATTCTTAGCACCTCCCTATGTTTGGTACAGTTTTCTGAAAATGCAGGTGTCTGCTCCGTGAATACATATTATGCATACCCATTTAACCTGATAACCACATACTGGCAAATGCTGATGCAAGCTACCAAGGCCAGGCTGGAGTGAAATTTAGTAGACAAAACAAACAAACAAACAAAAAATCAGTAATATGAGGAAAAAGGAATTCTACTCTTGATAATTTGAAGAAACCAATTCATTCTCTCAGAAGAAAGTGACTAAGGAATTCTATTTATTTATTTATTTATTTTGAGGCAGCTTCTGGCTATGTGGTTCAGGCTTAAACTGAACTCATTACATAGCCCATGCTGGCCTTGAACTCACAGCAGACCTCCTGCCTCAGCCTCTGGAGTGCTGGGATCACATGAGTGGATCACACCACTCCTAGCCTCCATCATGATTTAGATGTAGCTTGTACCTCGAAATCAATTGCACAGTACGAGCCTTGCAATTCAGTCCTATGCAGAGGCCTTCCCAAGAGCTCATCCGTAGCCGATATTCTGTCAGCTCCACCCACGTGCTTCTGAACATCCAGTGCGCCCCCAGCATTGCTCGAGAGGAGGATTAGCTCTCCTACTCGCTAGACCTTCTGATTAGTTCCCAAAGTAGCCAGAACCAAACCATCAATTTTAATCAAATATTTCTTTGCCCAGAAACAAACAAGAGCTCCATCATTTTCACATTTGATAGCAAGCTAAGAGTGACAAGGAGGGTAACATGACTACAGGCCAAATTATATGTATTATATACTTTTTTGTGTAACAAAGAAAAATAGGATATAAAATAGTCATGAGTCAATGACAGTACATAACCCTAAAACGCCCACTTCCCAGAGAAAAAGGCAATGAACTGCACATTCTCTTCAATGTCTGTTTTGTTAATTTGCATAGAAAAATGCTTTCGAATGCATCATCATCAATGATTGGCAGAAAATAAATATTTTGTTGTTGTACAGTTTTAAAAAATTAAAAGGCAGATTAAGAAATAATTTAAAGGTATTAGTGTACACAGTTATTTCTCTTCCATTTGTGTAAATAATCAGTAACCAAAATGAAAAAAAAAAAGAAAAAAGCTCTTTTTCATAATACACACTGTAATGTAGAGTGTCTGTCATCTCTGCATAATCAGATAAATTTTTGTTTGCAAATTATAAATTATTCAGAAAGCTTCTTATTACAGTTATATGACTGTTTACTGTGGGAAGGAGGGAAAACTCACTTCATTTTCCTGATGTACTCTCTCAAAGTAGAGACCAAAATAAAGCATTTGGCACATGCGGAGGGAGTGTCTGTTCTGAGCTAAATACAAGAGGAATACAAATGCAGTAATTGGGCTGTGTTTATGAAGCTGCAATTTAATTGCACGCAGAGATTCTGTGGCTGCTTCTTCATGTGAGACCGCCTTTGTACAACAGACTGTAAGGCAGTGTGCCCATCGACTTCGCCCTTGGAGGCAGGGTCGTTGTCCTCGCTGAAGGTCACAATGCAGATCCGACAGGAACAAGTGCAGGGTCCAAAAGCAAACTGCCACTTTGAGAAGCAATCAAGCAGTTTCCACAGGGCTGATTGCCTCCAACTCCACCTCAAGGCATTTAGCAAAGTGGCAGCCAGGTCTTGATTAATCAGCAGAGGCACTAATGAACCAGCCTTGCCTGAGGTTTCCTGCGCTCTCTGATTCCTAACTGCCTCTTTAGCGAATGACTGGAGGCCTCAAGTGAGCCTCATGCAGACAGCGCCATTTCTGCGTGGGCGCAGACATCTGATGACAGAGTAGAAAGTCCTGCTAACTGGTGCATTCCTATTGTTTGTTGTTGATCAAAATGTACCTCATATAAATATTTAAGTAGCAGAGTAAAATTCAGGAGGATTACAGCAGGATGGGAGCTGAGAAAGCAGCTAGGTAGATGGCTGAGTCCCACTGTGGAGTAGCTGTAAGGATCACAAATAGTCTGTGTGCAGGTCTTAGCACATTCTGGGCACATAGCGGGCTCCCAGGACACAATCGCGAACACTGCTTCAGGCAGTGATAAACCAGCACTGGGAACATAATAAGGCAGGAAAGAAAGGGGGGAAATCTGATATTGGGCTCCCAAGGAGCCTGAGGTGAGCACTCTGATGTACAAGTCATTCATTTGGAGTCAAAATTCCAGGAAGCTTTTAACCCAGCAGCCACCTTGGTAAATGCCTCGAGGTGGAGTTAGAGAAAAGGAGGTGAAGAAAAGGAGACCAGGTATGGAGTCAGCCACTAAGTTTGCATCATCAAGTAAATTGCCACCGTGGATGATGGAAGCTGAACTCCACTGTGGAGCTCAGAGGACAGTGAGGAACTGCACCGAATAGCTGGCACTAAGGAGCATCAGGGTGTCCATTTCTAGCTCATTAGTAGTGGAGAGCCTCTGGGATGAGGTGCAGCAGACCTATCTTGTAGCACGTGGACCTGCCACAGGAGTGAGGAGGGCAAGCTGTCCCTCACAGTTCCAAATCAACCTGTACCTGGAGTTAAAAAAGTTATCTCAAATGCCCTCCATCTTTTCAATGGAGATCTGTTTGTCTCTATGGCCCAAGTACTTGATGCAAGATGAAACTCAAAAGCTCACTGAATTATAAGAACGAGTTACTGGAATTTACTACAGTGTCTCCATAAATAATCCCTAAAATTGATTCATACCTCCGATATGTTTTTCTTGGCTACCATAAATTTTCTTTTAGTAGAACCCAAGTCTGTACAATCAAATAGGTCTACACAGTTGCACCAGGACCCCTTAGATTCTGCTTTGACTCAACAAAATCCAAACTCACATACAAACATCCATGCTAGAGAGTCCTGAGCCCATGAATCCACGTTTGGTCAGAAGGTCTAAAACCCAGAACAGCTTCACTGAGATAAAGAATGCTTCAGTTATCAGTGGAAGGTCATCTCTGTAAATTTGCTGCCAGTATACTAATGTTTTCCCAAATTGTGTCTTTTTTCAATTCAAATACATTGTTTTTACTTAATCCTATAAATGTTTCTTGGGAAACTATATCTTACTGATTATAAACTAGGCATCCGTTTTAATTTTCCACTGCATGAATTTTACAGTGTTGATAATATGCATTGAGGGCCTGCTAGCTGTATCCTGAACCAAAGCATGCAGTGAGCACCCAGCCTATGTCAGTCATCAGAACCGAAAGAAATTAGCATCAGCAGTGCCTCTCGCTTCACATTAATTATTGCCGTTGGAGTTAGAATTGGACTCTGGTGCTTTTCACTTCCTGTTCTTAATTGTTGCTTAGAGATGCTGAGGGCAATTAAACAGCATTTGCTTTTCACTCTAGAAAGGGCTAGAATTGGTGGCAGTTAAAATGCTAGAATCCCTAAACAAATAGCTTCCTGTTTGGGTTCCATCAGGATGCAAGTGCAAGTTTGAATCTATAAAGTTCTTGGTGGTCGGTAGCCTAGCTGCCTAATTGACTCTCTCTCTCCACATGCTGCCAGCAAATAATTAAAACAAATAAAACATGTAACATTTTTACCTCCAAGTCACCTATTTCCCAAACCTCGGCAAGGTAGAGAGGAAGAAACACTGAGAAATCAAGGAACTTTGACTTCCTGAATCAAGCAAGTCAAAAATTTCCTGCTCTAAGGGCTAAAATGAAAAATAAACCGGTTATCTAAATAATTCGAGCACTCTCTACATTGTCATAAAGGGTCTGTGTAGATAACTTGCAAAATGAGATCACTTTGTACTTCCTTTGCAATTGATTATATAATAGATGAATTTCTTCAAAACTATAGACCTCAAAGATTTTTTGTTGTACATCCTGAAGAGTTAATGAATATACGTGTAGCCATACATTCTGCAACTCCCTCATTTGTGCAATCCCTTTTGCATTATGCACAGTTTCTATCTAACATTTCTCTTCCTAAATGTTGCTATGGGTTCCTAGGGATGGGAAGCACAGAATGGGGTCCAGTCAAGTGAGTTCTTTTAAGGTCAGAGATATAAATATAGTTAGGGAATGAATGTGCTTATCTCCAAGGAAAGCTGTTTTGATGTGTAGCCATTCTAGATCAGACTTTTCCCAACAGTTGGCTATAGTGCCATGATAGAAGGCTGACTTTTCTTCACCAAGAAACCTTTTGGGCTACTAGTGAGTCACTTAATATTGACTCTGTGTAGCTTTGAGCTTATTAAAATGCTATTTGACAACTCTGATGGCTGGATTCTAAGTCTCAGGGCTAGATATGGTATTCTTAAGTAGGTTGAACAGTGCCTCCCAAAGCAATCCATGTGAACCCATATAAACTCATGATATTATATGGAACTAAAGTATTTGCAAAGGTCATTAAGTAAAGAACATAATAACATAGACCAAGTCCTTCAGTGAGCCCTTATTCCAGTTACAGGTATCCTTATAATAAGAGGAGAGGAAGGCCATGTCAAGGTGGGGGCAGAGAATGACATGATGAATATATAAGCCAAGAAATTCCAGAGCATTCTTTAAGAGAGGCAGGGAAACATTCTATCCTGGAACTTTCAGAAGTGGTCAAGGCTGGTCATCAGCTTTTTTTTTTTTTTTAACTTTCAAAATAGGGACAAATACAATTTTGAAGTTTTAGGACACTGAATTTATTGTGCATTGCTGTAGCCCTTGCCTCAGTGCCAACCCATCATTGCTGAAATCAGCACATTACCTTGTATAGCCATAAAACCCAGCAGAAGGGCAAAAGTAACCAGAAAGCACATTCACCAGAAAAACTAGTGCCAAAATATAAGGTTCAATTGAAACTAAAATTCTCAAGTTGTTAGTAACCAAATATAGTTTTCCTCATGGAGGGGTACATGCTGTTCTGTTTTCCTAACTTGGGAAACTCAGCCCTCTGTCAAAATTTGACGGGGAGAAGGGGAGCTCGTTAGAGCCCAGGGAGAGAATGCCTATCACATCTTCCAGGTAGATAGACACTCAAAGAAAGTACAGCATTTCTCATAGTACCCTGGTCTTCTCACTCACACCAAAGAAGTATGTGCTTGCAATCAGTGCTCTGAGGAAGAGCTGAGTGAGGCAGACTGGTAATATTTTATTAGGCAAATTCCCTTGTGCTGCATGAGTCTATGGAAATTGAATTGTATAGAAACATTCTACATCTGACAGCTCCACACTGCAGAGTGAATGTAGTGTGCTTCTTAATATTGACACTGATGTTTGTCTTTTGCAATATTTTCTGTTCCCAAATGCTACTGTGGATTTGCAGGAAGGCGGTGCAGCAGGAATGGAATCCCTCTCTGTGGAGCAGCTCCAGGCCTCTGAGATCAGAATTAGATCAGATTCCTATGTTGTGCTGTCTCTAGATTTCTGGCCTTATCAAGCCACTACTAAACTTTGCCTTTAGATTCTTCTCTCAAATCATAAAAAGACATTAATTTTCTTCCTTGTCCTCAGATGATTCAAAAATAGTGTAAAAAGAACTTTCCACAAATTATACTGTCATTTATCATCTTTACCAGACATATTTTGAAAAAAATAAGAAGACTACAGATACTTAAAAAACCTGAAACAGACAAATGTTAACTTTAAAAATTCTTCTTCAGTGGAAGACAATCATATTTACTGTGGGTTACTCTTAGAAATGTATTCCTTGGTGAAATTATCTTCATTTTCTTGCTGTAGCATATCAAAGGACTTTTCCAGAAGCAACTTCTGTGCCTGTGTTGCTCCTCCATTAGAAGAAATTAGCAAGGCTTTCACAATTTTTGAAGGAAGCATCCGCTAGGGCCCATAGGAAAAGCAATAGCTCAGAAGCCTTGAGGAACACCAGCTCTGCCAGGGTGCATCAATTCAAGTGTGCCTGTCTGGGCATAGAGGGAGTGGCAGCTTTGAGCCAACATCCTGAGACATTTTGATAGAATTCCAGGATCTGCTGGTATCTGAAATTATTGGGTGCTTTGTTTGTGTTCTTCTGACAATGAAGATATCTGGTTGTCTTAAATGTATGGGAAGGAAACATCTGCATTATGAATATCCCAGTTATAGTCATTCAGAAATGACTTAATCCATTCTCTAGTGTGTACGGTGCGTGACACTACCCTGTGTGAGTGCACACCTCGTTCCCCTTCTCAAGGACCTTTGATAGCATCAAAGAAAATAAAGTACATATATAATAAATTGTAACAGAATGGCAAAATGCATCATAAAATCATTACAAACTGGGACCACCCCAATATTCCTGACTGTCTTCTTCATAACTAGTATATAGGTCTGCTTGGTATTGAACTGCATAAGGGGTTGAAAAGCATTTGGCAAAATAATTCAAATTTAAGGAAAGGGTTGAAACATACTTAATTGATCTAACAACAAATCCTGAGAATCATGTTATTTTGAGCACACGTCAGATGAAACAATTCAGATTATAAACCCACTTTCTGTGAACTTGTGCCAAATTTAGACTTAGAAAGACTGTTACTAAAACATCAGAAAAGCTGAAGTACCTAAGAGTTGGTGGCATGTCCAAATTATCAGCAGTCACAGGTTAGAAGTTTAAACAGGATTGCCTTCAGAAAGAACATGTTGCCAAAGAGGACAAGTTCAATAAATGAAGAGGCTTGGAGGATATTTGCTGTCCTAGTTACTTTTCTCATTGCAGAGTCAAAATACAGCACCTCCAACGTTAGAAGGGAAAGATTTATTTGGCTCACACTGTGTAGAGATTTCAATCCATAACNCACTCACTCCGACTGTGTAGCTTGACAGACAGGCATCACAGCAGAAAAGAGTTCATGGTAGGCAGAAAACAGCAAAAGAAAGGGACAAGCAAGCCTCTTTCTGTTCCTTACATTGTATCCAGGGTACTGGGGATTAGGATGATGCAAAACCAATCAGTGGACTATTTTAGTAATTACTGACCCTTATTCCTAGCACTCTTAATCCTACCCTTGCACCACAAATAAATTACACACTCTACAAAATCCCCACCTATGACAGCATGAGGCTTTGAGGGGACATCTAGACATGGGCCTTAACATTTGCCACGGGAGCACTGCTGGCAAGAGACCTTACAGGTAGTAGCATTACTGAGTGGCTGGCACAATGCCTTAGTTAATTCTTGCATCCTTTGTGCCATCTTTAGAAACCTCAGTAGAAGCTCTCTTTAAGGCAAAGTTGAGAAAGAAATCAGTGGATATGACATACATGTTCAGATGTTGTTTTAAGAAGCATATATTACACAACCTTGAGACTTCAAAAAATAGAGGGTATAACATATTCAAAGAACTGGAGATGCTGAAATTGCAATAGTAATAGAATGACACGGCCAGTTTCATGGATCTCTTTCTAGAAGATAAAGACAGGCTTTTCTCCCAGTGAAGTAATGGTCCAGCAAACAAGAATATGAAAAGGAAAATGAGATAAGTATAGATCTGGAATGGAAAAAGACATGTGACTGTGATGGTAAATGATTCTTTTCAGCCATAATAAATAGGAAATTTTCATTTAAAAAAAGGAATTTGAGCTAGAACTTGAATGACATAATCATGGAGAGGAAAAAAAGGAGATCTAGCCCCAGGAACAGTACAGGCAAGTCCTTGGGATCTTGAGTTTGAGAGAACACTGCAAGTGGTTAGAGGCCCCAGAAAGTTGTAGGTCCAAGAAAATGGTAGGTAGAAATGAAAGCTGTATTGGCAAAGAGGGGTGAGCTAAATCATGAAAGATCTAAAATTTTATGCTAAAATGTTTTGCCTCTTAGTCTGCAGGTGTTAGAAGTTCACCTTGTGTGCGTAGTTTTAAGATGGGAAATGGTGACATCTGATTTGTGTTTTAGCAAAAGGGCAGAGGAAAACTGAGGTCATCCTCTTACCTTGTCCACATCCCAGGCAAAGGAAACTGGGAATATGTTACATTACAGAGTTAAAAATAAATAGGAAAAAATTGATTTTGTTATGGATAGGCTTCAGAGGCAGCAGTGATGGCAGCAGTGGCGATGCAGCAGAGAAGGAGAAACAGGGGAAGCAGAGCCTTTATTAGCTTTGCAGACATGGAGAGGATCCAGTGCAGGGAGATGGGAAGATCCTCTGATCTGAGACAGGAAGAATGATACTTTATGGACTCTTGCTAGGGGTAGAGTGTGAGGGGCAGGTTCAGTGACATACAGGGAGCTGATTGGATAATCCTCTGTGTGTGTGGGAAAAGGAAAAGGAAGTTGTATCCAGGGCTGGAGTGGGGAAGAAGAGGAAGTGGTCATTGGGAAGATAAACTGTTGTTTTGGGGATTCAGCCATGTTGGATCAGGTCATGATAATTTAGCAGTCTGTACTCAGTCTGTAACCTATCAATTAATGTGCATAAATTAAGAATATTGAAATGAAGAGATGAGAAAATTACTCCGGCTTATATGGGGAAACCAGTGAAATCACAGAAGTCCTTATAAGGAAACAAAGATCAAGAATCTGAGCAGGAAGTGTGGCAGTGGAAACAGAGTTGATGCAGTGTCACTGTTGGAAGAGGTCACAAGCCAAGGAAACAGGAAAGGTAAAGAACAGTTTGACCCCAAAATACTCTAAAATAAACAACACTTAATTGCTACCTTCATTTTAGCTACTGTGAAAACCAAGCAGATTGGATTTCTGACTTTCATAAAGCTGAAGTAATATGTGTATGGTTTTAAATCACAAAGTTTGTGATAATTAGCTACAACAGAAAAAGGAAACTAATATAAGTAGCAAATAAGTTTCACTCAAGCCTGTGAGGTATTGTATGCCAATCCTCCTTCCAATCTTTATGAAGTTGATCTGTGAAACACACAACATTATTTCCATTTCACAGGATAGAAACTTGAGGACAACATTTATTAAGTATGGGTAAGTAGATATCAAATAGTACAGGCTTTGATATAAATTTGTTTTGAGCAACATGTTTGTATGTTGTACTATGATAACCAAGCTGCATAAAAGAGAAAGGTGAGGCCCAGGAAGAGATAAAAGAGCCAGAGAACTCCACTCACCAGCCCCAGCTGTAGAGCACTGGGTGAGCCACATGCCTTTCCTGCAAGGTGGCCTGGAGGTAGCAAGAGCACTTCCAGTGATGTGGTGGTGCAGGGAATTAGTGTTGGAGGCAGCACGGAGAGTTGGCGGGAAAATGGGCATTTCCTCAGTTTTATTTACTCTGTCATTTACTATGTGGCCTTTGTAACACATACTTTATCAGTTTTGTTCATCAGCAAAAAAAGGACAGAAAAGAGCTAGACCCCAGATTTGTCCTGTGGCTCTGTGAGCTATTATATGTAAAACCTTCAGGTCAGTTCTTTGGATTTAGTAAGTACCATCAAAAAGTGGTAATTTATCATTATTTGTTTACAAAACTTTAGGGTAGCCATGAATAAGTAATTGTATTACAAAATAGAGCCTAGGGCAAGAGCACAAAGAATGTTTCTTGGAGGAGAAATAAAAGGAATTTCAGGAAACCCATGGTACATTGAAAACAAATTCTGCTGCTTGTTGTTCTAGCCAGTGCCAATTCTGGTGCACACATATTTTTAATAGTTTAATGTTGAAATAGTCAACATGAAAATCAAAGGTTAATTAATATAAAAAGTTTAATATTTACAGTTTATGTAATTAAATAAAATATTTAATTGAGCAAAATTATAAAATATTTTGGTTACTTTAAAATATATTTCTGCCACCTTTACTTTTTAACTCAAAATGATCTTGACTATTATTTTATTTTACACTACTTTTGAGATTGAAAATTTAAAACAATGAAATTTTAAACACAATTTATTATAGAAATCAAAAAATGTGAATATCCAAAATTATGTACATTGCTCATACAAAATATTACAAAATAACATATGTAGACTATTCAAATATTGTTAGAATTAGTATATATAAATTTTATCCATCCCTATATTCTGCCACTAAGTAACATGTCTTTTTCTCCTAATTATGAACCATATAATCAGAATAAAAAATTAATATAATTTATTTTTTTAAGTTCCACTGCTGTGTGTCTGTTAACATTTCATACATGAAATGTCACTTTCTGTCAACTGACAGATACTTAGTATATTTCATCCACTGTTATATGTGCTCTGGAGACACGAATGTGGTCCACTTAACATGGGCCCATATTGACCATGCTGATACAGTTATACACTATGCCAGCAATGCCTCACACGTTCTTGCCTTCTTGCATATATTCTGAAGTTGATTCCAGACAAAAACTTAAGTCATTAAAAATTAGTTTTATTTAATTAATTAATTTATTTATTTATTGGTGGAACCAAGGATTGAACTCAGGCCCTTGCACTTGCCAGGGAAGCACTTATTCCACTGAGCCATTTCCCCGGCCCTAAAAATTAGTTTTAAACAAATATTGTAAGTATCATTTCATAACCCATTGTAAAAATGTTTGATAATTTATGCAAATATTCCCCATTAAATGTATTTAGGTTGTTCTCTACTCTGGCAACCCCATTTATTATCTTTATCTATTCTTTAATTTGTAATCTTTTTATATCACTTTCTCAATTACCATATTACATCCCCAATGTCATAAATTGCTAGACCAAGTTCAACTTAAACCAGGAACACTTGCAGTCAGCTACTTAAGAAATTAACATCTAATGAATAAAGAATCTCAGTACAGACCCTGAGAGTACCATTAAATGATAAAGCTTAAATAACATCTTTAGTAGTCGATGTTTCTTAAATATCAAAGTGGACTAGGGCACAGGAACAGAAAAGTGCATTAATCTGCGTCTTATCTGTCCTGACCAGTTAGAGGCTAAAGCTAAGGATTCTGTGGTTCTCCAACCATTTTCTTTGTGTGAACTTATTAAACAATTCAGGTCTATGAATATAACTATAAGAATCTGACATAAATTTGAAAATTTTCATTTAGTATTTATTTAATGTAGTTATGAGACAGCCTTTAGTTTTAAGAAGCTTCCTATCAAGCAAGGGAGTCAAAAAAAAAAAAAAAGATTTGCCACCAGACACCAGATACTTAGTGCATTTCATCCATTGTTATATGTACTCTGGAGACACAAGGGTGGTCCACATAACACGTGCCCATATTGACCATACTGATACAATCACACAGATCTATGGCTACAAATTATAGTGATTCTGGATAAGATGTGCCTAGAAGAACCTTCATACTATTCTTTACAGAAAAACAAAAATAAAAGATGAAGATTGAGGAGAAATCTGCAGAATACCTGGCAATACCTTACTGAAACCTGCAAGATGATACGAACAAATAAATCCTCAATAAAGTGTCATCACAGACTAAGGACACAATAATAAAATGAAATATGGAACAGAAAAAAAGAATTAATTGTTGAAAGAATTAGTTAAATTAGATAAATACATTAAATTTGATAAATACATTAAAATAGTAGAGGACGATAACAACAAAGAAAGCTGAAACTGAGTGATGGATTTTTGGAAGTCTTTTTCCTTAGAATTTCAGTGTGATTTGAAAATTATTCCAAAATAAATGATTTATTAAAGCACAAATACGAAAGTTTTCTAGTTTCTAGTCAAAGAATTTAAGGACCTTGGAAATTATTACCCAGTTCCTAAAAGGGAAAATTCCGAACAAACTGAAAAATCAACAATTCTTTAAACAAAACTATTAGAAAATTGATGTCACTGTGCAAGTTACATCTCCCAAATTTGCAAAGACCAATGAGTGGCTATCATCAAGAGGTCAACGTATAACAAAGGCTGGAGGGGTTGTGGGGGACTTTCTCCACTGATGGTGGGAATGTAGACTTGTACAACCACCACGGACTTCAGTGTGGCGAGTCCTCAAAACCTAGAATGACAGGGCCCTTCAGCTAGTCCCTCCCTGTGTGTTTTTCCAGAACTGAAAACATCATACCACTGTGATATATGTGCACCAATATTTATCACAGGACAATTTTTATAGCTAAATTTTGGAAACAACTGAAATGCTCATCAACTAAGGAATGGATAAAAAGACATGACAGTTTCATACAATGGAGTACTACTCAGCTATAAGAAAGATAAACTCAAGGCCTTTGTAGGTAAATGGATACAACCAGAGATCATACTCATAAGTGAAATAAATTAGACCTGCTTGTATAAACACTATACTGTCTTGCTAGTGTAAGAACTTGAAAAAGTGATAAATCCTGAAAGGTACAATAAACAGTGTGAAAAGGAAAAAAAAAACTGTTCAAAGTGAAGAAACAACTGGGATGAGGGAAATAAGAAAAGAAAGAAAGAAGGAAAGGAGAAAGAAATACACACACACACACACACACACACACAGGATACTACTGATTTTTGCTGGTCTATTGAAAGGGTCAGTTAATACATATTTTTTTCTCTCTCCTTTTTTATTTTTTATAACTTTTTTGGCCTATTTGATATGCTTATCTCTGGTAATCTGACCAATTAACTTGAAGACAACAATATGCCGTGTAACAACCATTGTTGGATTCTTATAGAGCAAAATTCTGTGTTGTTTCAAATGTTTCTTTTTTTATTTTTACTATTTTTATTCTCTTTAAAAAGCAAATAAATAAAAATCACATAAAGTTAAAGAAAAACATGCTGTGCAAGTAAATAAACATGTTCTTGTTTTTCTGCTCCAGGGTTTCATTATTGTGTTCTTAGTTTGTGATGATAATTTATTGGGATTATATTTGTTTGTATAATCTTGCAGGTTTCAGTAAGGTATTGCCAGGTATTTCACAGATTGTTCCTCCATCTTCATCTTTTACTTTTGATTTTCTGTAGAGAATAACAATTTCTTCATATATAAGAAATTGTCACATCTTATCTGGAGCCACTTTAATTTATAGCCATCGCTCCTTGTGATTTTATCAGCATGGTAATACAGGCCTATGTTAAGCAGACCACACTTGTATTTCCAGAACACATATAACAATGGGTGAAATGTTCTAAGTATCTAACAAAGGAAAATCACAACTTATTGGAATAAAAACATACAATTAGAAATATCCACGCAAACCATGAGAAGGGTAGCCAAACTTGAAGGATAACTGACATAAGGGCTCAGTGTGGAAAGTTAAAAGCTCTAGGAAAGGGAAACATTGTCACTCAGATTCTCAAGAAAATCAGAATCAAAAGGAAGTCAATAAATGAATCTGTTATAAGAATTTCCGCTTCTGACCAGGAAAGCTGACAGATTCCAAGACCTGCAGTCAGCAAGCTAGAGACCCGGGAGAGCCAATCGTAATAGTGTAGTTA
This sequence comes from Octomys mimax, assembly GCA_002564305.1. Taxonomy (NCBI): domain Eukaryota; kingdom Metazoa; phylum Chordata; class Mammalia; order Rodentia; family Octodontidae; genus Octomys; species Octomys mimax. The sequence continues at coordinate 3,078 of NDGM011199980.1, read as the reverse complement.
CAGTCTGAGTCTGAAGCACTGAGCACCAGGACAGCTCTAGAATTTAGCCTGAGAGCTGACGAGTGGGAGCACCAAAGAGAACTGCACTTTCAGTTCAAGCCCAAGACCAGGAAAACACTGTCGGTGCAGCTCAAAATGTCAGGCTGAAGAAGCTCCCTGTTGATAAGATTTTTCGATTTATTCAGGGGCTTGTCTGATTTGATGCAGGCCACTCCTGTTAAGGAGGTCAGGGCACTTTACACCTTCTTTTTCAATTTTTACTTTTACTGAAACATTTTAATAGACATACCCAAAATAATACTCGACTGAATATCTTGGGACCCCAGGAGCTAATCAAGTTGACCCATAAAGTCATTGTAAATAGCCCTCCACTTCTGTGAGTTTTGAACTGTTGGCTCAGCTCTCATAATGAATATTACAGAAAAATCCCTTTTTATCTCTAGAAGAGTGAAATTTTAAAAAATCACTTAAAAATACACTAGAATATTCAGCTCTTAAGAAGGCCTGTCCTTAAAAATAACTGTTTCAACAGGTTATCCTAACAGGGTTTCATCAGAACTAAATGGGCATGTGGAAAAAAAAAAACCAGAAACAAACAAACAAAAGAACTAATGCTTGCCATCTCTTGCTGTCCTGTCCTACCCAAACCAGGGAATAGATTGAAAAGCATCCTGGAGTGCACAGCCTAGAGCAAAAAGCCTTAGTAAAAGTTGAGATTTAATCATAAGATTATGAAACAGTTCCCTTCTCTTTACACTATCACTATACGTACACTAATCACTCAGCACCTACATATTATAGTTTCTTTTATCCATAAAATCATGTCCAGATTTCAATAAAATATCATAAAAGATTTTTAAAAAATTTAATAGATAGAGCAAGCATTACAAACAGATTAAAATATGGTAGAGAAGTTAGAATTTGAAATTTTGAACAACTGCGGTTTAAATCATTTGCTAAGAGAATTAATGGGAAAGGCAATGTACAATTATTATAGATAGGCAACATAGTGTGTAAAATCTGGTACTTAGAAAGATCAATGACATCTACAAGCCATTATCTGCTAAACAAGAAAAAAGAGACATACACATTAGTAATATCAGAAATGAAAAATAGGTCATAACAATGAAACTCATATATTTTTAAATGATAATAAATACTGTGAATGATTATACCAACATCTAAGAGAATCTAGATAAAATAAACCAATTCTTTAAAAAGTAATTTTCAAAAATCCACTCAATAAAAACAAGACACTCTGTATTATAGTACATCTATTAGGGTTATTAAATTAATAATTAATAAGTTTCTTAATGTCCCTGAGTACTAACCTCAGATGGATTCACAGGTAACATCTACCAACCATTTAAGAAAAAATTATAGTAACTCTCTCCAACTTCTTTCAGAAAATAAAAACAGGGAAAGTACTTTCTAACATTTTTAAGGCCAGCATTACTCTAACACCCAAACAAGGTAAGGACATTTCAAGGAAACTATAGATCAGTATGTCTCTGAATTTTATATTAAAAAAAATCCTCCAAAATGTTAGCAAGTCACATTCTATAATACATTAATTATCTATGCCCTCTGACCTATCCTGGATAGTCCAATATGTAGCAATCAATTACTGTAAAATGTCTGTTGTGGTTCTTATCTAGGCTTCCTCACAACACCTCATGCACTCCTAGATGGGGCTTTAAGGAGGTGACTGGGTTATGGGTGTGTGACACTGGACTGGTCCACTGATGGGTTTATAGCTGAGTGTGATGTTGGCAGCTGAACCCTGGTGGGAAGAGGTGGCTCACTGGGAGTGTGGCTTGAAAGCACTTTCCCTTGATCCCCCTTTGTTGCCTGCCCACCCTGCATCGACTGCTTCTCCGCAGATATTCCTGTCAGCCCTGCTGCCTTGAGTTGCAGCTAACTGTGGACTGAAACCTGCATACACTGTGAGCTAAAATAAAACTACCTGGCAAGCACATGCACTGGAATTTCATCTCTGGTACCACACGCCACAAGAGCCACTGAAACTGGGTGTAGTGGCACATGCCTGTCATCTCAACACTGGGCAGGTGGAAAACAGGAGCATCACTATAATAATATAGCACACACTCCAAGCTTCATAGTGAGACCCTGTACCAAATGAATTAATTAACCTTAAAAAACAAAAAAGATAATGATCTTCTCCTCTTTTAACTTATGAGTGTTCTGTATTGTATCACAGCAAGAAAGTTACCAAATGAGGGCGTGTGATAATGATCACTGGATTAGCCCACTCAAGGTTCTAGCTAGCTGTAATCTCAGGTGGTGAAGTCCGGTCCAAGGAGGCGAGTTACTCTGGGTGTTCCAGAAAGGGCCTAGCTCCCTTCCAGGTTCCTCCTTGATCACACTCTCACTTCCCACCACTATGCCATGAGCTGCTTCTCCCCTGGCATGGTTCTCTGTTATGCTTTCCTGCCTTGGATCCACGTGACTGTGGACTAAAATGCCTGCAAACTATGAGCCAAAATCAAACCCACCTCCTTTATATTGTGGGTGATGACATTGTGTCTCAGCAAGAGAAATATTGATGGCATCAGTCACATCAGCAGGCTACAGCAGTAAAACCTCCATGATCATATTCATACATGCAGAAAATCTCGAAAAATAATCTAGCATACATTCATGACAGAACTGCTCTTCAAACTAGGAATAAAGGAGTATGCTATAATCAATAAAAATATTTAAAACTCTACAAATAGAATCATATTTAGTGGTGAATAAATAGAAGCTTTCTTGTTAAGATCAGGAATAAGGCAAGACTGTCCCACTTTACAAGTCCTTTTCAATACAGTATTGGAATTCCTACTCCAAAAGGCAAGGAAATTTAAACTGTATACAGATCAAAAAGGACTAATTAAAATTCTTATTATTCAAAAATGACACAAATATACAGAAAATCTAAAAAGACTCATCAACAACAAACAAACAAATATAATTCTTGGAATAAATATGCAATTATAGTGGGGTTGTAACAAATGCACCATGCTGATTCAAGATTTTGATAGTGGGAGGAGGATATGATTGTGCAGAAGAAGCATG
>NDGM011199957.1:0-10410 GCA_002564305.1 Octomys mimax | reverse complement strand
AACAAAGGTGAGGCAGGAAGCCTCACAATCTTCGACTTAAAATTATACTACAGGGCTGGAGAGCTAGCTCAGCAGTCTAAACACCTTCCTGGCAAGTGCAAGGTCCTAAATTCAATCCCTGGTACCGCATGTTGTGCCAGCCACTGAAACCAGGCCTAGTGGCTCATGCCTGTCATCCCAGTGCTAGGGAGGCTGAGACAAGAGGGAGGATCACAAGTCTGGACTGTGCAGGAAGACCTTGTATCAAGAAAAAGAAAGAAAGAAAGAAGGAAAGAAAGAAAGAAAGAAAGAAAGAAGACTACAAAGCTACTGTGATGAAATTATAATGATATTGAAAAAAAAAAAAGATCTGAGGATCAATGAAAAAGACTGGAAAATAACAAAAACTACCATAAATACACTCAGCCACAGAAACATGTTAACTAGATGAAAGAAAACCTCTACCATAAATGATGCTGTAAAAACTGCCTTTTGGCTGGCCAGATAGCAGACTAAAGCTCCTGCTTAGGCAGAGCACAGCAGCTGGGCTTTGATCCATGACTTGCTGAGCTGGTCCCGCCCCCAGGGCATGCTGAGATGATTATTGAGACTGGGGGTGGTGGTGTGCACCTGTAATCCCAGCACTTGGGAGGCTGAAAATAGGAGAATCGCTACAAATCCGATCTACTTAGTTAGACGCTGTAGACCCTGTACTAAATACATTTTTTAAAACCTGCCTCTTCACTTATCAAAGACTGAAATGAGACCAGTCTATCACTATGCACTAAATAAAAATCAAAATGCATCAAAAATCTAAATATTAAAACAGACTCACTAAATTTCCTGGAGAAGAAAGTAGGTAGAAATCTTGAAGGCATAGGGACAGGCAGAGTTCATGAACAAAAACCAAACCACATGGAAAATACTTTAAAAATCCACAACTGGGATCTTCACAATCCCAGTTTTTGCACATCAAAAGAAATTATCAACAGAGTAAAGATAAACCCCGTGAATTGGAAAAATGTTTTAGCCAACTATTCATCAGACAGAGGACTTCTATCTAGAACATACAAAGAATTAAAAACACATGCCTCCAACATTGAAAGATCCAACCCAAAAATGAATACCTGGGATACACACACACACTTCTCAGATGAAGGAATACAAACAGCCCTTCTCCAGTCTCAGGAATGCAGACTGGTGGAACTGCTGTGGAAGCCAGTGATGGAACTTTCAATTCTCAATTTCCTCAACTAAAAGAAATCATTAAAAATATCAGAGATGAACCAAACATCTGAACAAATGGTCTTAATATCTATAGGGTGTTCCACCCAATAACAACACAACACAGATTGTTTCTGGCACCACATGGAACTTTGTCCAAAATATAATACATACTAGCCAATAAATGATGCTTCAGTAAGTGTAAAGGAATCAAAATTTTTCTGTGCATATTATCATATCATAGTACAAAGAAACTAGAAATCAATGCCAAAAAATGCAGAAATTATGCAAACACATCAAAAATAATAAATGAACTCTTGAATAATTTGGGATCAAAGAAAAAATCAAGAAGATATAATAATGTTCCTATAATTAAATGATAATGCCAATAGAACATGCTAGAACTTGAGANAAAGTCCTAAAATAAAGATTAAATCTGTTAATGCTCACATCAGAAGACAAAAGAAGCCAACTAAATAACCTAATGTTGTACCTCAAGTACTAGGAAAAAGAAAAAAAATGCATATCCAAAGCTAGAGGAAGGAAAAAGATTACAATGATTAGAACTAAAATTATTGAAATGGAACCTAAAAAAATATGAGCAATCAGTGAATAAAAAAGGTGTTTCTTTGAACAAACAAGCAAAATAGACAAAACCTTAGTAAGTTGTACTTAAAAATTAAAAGACAACACAAAAATAAATGCAATTAGAAATGAAAAAGTTGAAATCACAATGGGTAGCACCAATATTCAGAAGATCTTTAGCCACTATTCCATAAATCTATATGCCAACAAATTGAACAACTCAAAAAAGGAAGAAATCATTAGGTGTGTGTATATATATATATATATCAGCCAAGCAAGGTAAAACATCCAGAATAACCAAATAATAAGCAATAGCAATAAAAGTGAATAAATATTAAAAACTCTACAAATGAAACACTTAACAGCTTACCCTGAATGTCCCTTGGGTGGTTTATTTATTTCCTCACTATTCACTGTATCATTTCAGGCAGGTGTCATTTCAACTGGTAGATTCTAATATTGAAAAAATTTGATAAAATTGTTCTTATATTTCTTGTTATATTAACTTAAAAATTAATAAATAAGTATGCAATTTTTAGCCCACCTGTACTTAAATAATTGGACTGATAAGGGTGTAAGAAAAGGCAAGGAACTGATGGAGTTACTACAAAATTCTGTAAAACTTCAGGAAAAATATGACACCAATGCTCCCAAAATACTTTAATGAAACTGAAATGGAGGGAAAAACTCCCAAAATCTTTCTTGGAGCCTAGCCTTACACTGATTCCAAAATCACAGAAGTATCCAAATAAAAAGACAACTACATGCCAATTTATCTAATGAACACGGATGCGGAAGATTTTAATATGATACTGGCAAACAAGATGCAAAAATTATCAGAAAGATCATAAACCATAACCATGTAGGTGCCATCTCAATGATACAAAGATGGTTCAGCATACACAAATCAGTAAGTGTCGTCCATAACATAAACAGAAACAAGGTCAAAAACCACATGATCAACTCAGTACCTGCAGAAAATGCCTTTGACAAAATTCAACATCCATTCATGACCAAAGCAAATTGAAGAAAAGAGGTATAGAAGATATGAGTTCTACCTGATAAAATTTACTCAAAACAAGCACTTCTAACATTATATTAAGTGAGGAAAAACTGAAAACTTTCTCTCTATAATCAGAATAAGACAAGAATGTATACCATCACTGCTCTTATTCAACATAGTTATCAAAATATTAGCAAGAACAATAAACCAATAGAAGAAACAAATTAATAATTGAATTTAGTAATGTAAGCAGGACACAAAATCAACATACAAGAATCAATAGTATTCCTATACGCTAATAACAAACTATATGAGAAGGAAATTAGAAAAAAGATAATGTTCATGATAGCATTAAGAAAAATTAAGTACCAAGGAGTTGGCACAAGCAAGGAAGTGAAAAGACCTCTACAACTTAAACTATATTACCAGATTGAAGAGAACATCAGAAAATGGAAAGTCCTTAATTTCCTATGATTTTGTTCAGAAATTATGCATCATTTTTTTTATTTTGTTTCCTTAAAATTAAAAAGGAAAGAAAACGGAACCATGCTCCTGGACAAGAAAAAACAAGAGTCAAAAGGATTATAAAGCTACTTCAAATACTTATATGCAGATTTAATGTGATACCAACCATAACAGCAGCATCTTCATAGATCTAGAGAAAACAATCCTAAAATCATATAGAGCCAGAAGAAATGTAGAATTGCAAATGTAATCTTGGATAATAAAAGCAAAGTAAGAGGCATCACAATCCACATTTGAAGTTCTATTACAAAACTACAGTCAAAAGTAGCACGGTAGTGGCAAAAAACAAAACAAACAACCCAGACTTGTGTATCAATGGGACAGAACAGAGCAAATGTAAACACCAGCCCCGTTCAGCTACTTGATATTTCACAAAGGAATGAAAACATATGCCAGAAGGACCAGAGACATAGCTCAGCAGGTTTAAGCACCTGCCTGACAAGTGCAAGGTCCTGAGTTTGATCCCCAGTACTGGAAAAAGACAAAACAAAACCACCATATACTAGAGGAAAGATCACTTCTTTTATAAATGGTTCTTGGAAACTGGAATGTCCATATGCAGAAATTTGAGCCTGGGCCCTTATATCTCGCTGTATACTAAATTAAAATAAAATTGGATCAAAGATCTAAATGTTAAAACAGAAGCATTTAATTAGCTACACATTTAAAAAGACAAAACTCTTGAAGATACAAACATAGGCAAGGACTTCTAAATGCAACTCCAAGTACACATGAAACAATACTAAGAAGCAACAAATGAGATCATATCAAATTTAAAGGTTTCTTCACAGCAAAAGAAGCACCTGTTGGTTGGAGACAACCAACAAAATTGGGGGAGAAATTGGCACATATTACCTAGAGAAATAAGTAACATCAGATACACACAAATTAAATAACTTACTCTGGGAAGAATACCTATCACCAAGAAATCAAATACTAACAAATGGTGTTGAGGCTGTGGATAACAAGAACCCCTCTACACTGTTGGTAGGAATGTAAACTAGGTATGAAAATCAGTATGGAGATACCTCAAGGAATTAATAGCAGAAATTCTACTTGACCCATCTATCTTCCTTCTAGGTATTTTCCCAAAAGAATGAAAATATTCATAATTCAGTGAAACATGTATACCCATCTTATAGCAACATGACTTATAATAACTAAATCTTGAAAACAGCCTATAAGCCCTTTAACACATGCATGGAGAAAAATGTGATATTTATTCACAATGGAGTACTAATCTGTGGTTAAAAAAACTTATAAACTGGAGGCAACAGTAAATGGATGCCCCTTAGGACCACAACATTAAGTGCACACATAGCTTAAATACTGCATGAAACCATTTCTTATATGAGAAATACAAAAGATAAATGATAGGCAGCAGGGGGATCTTTTACAAACGGGAGGTGAAGAAGAGGGAGAGAGAAGGCAGAAAGAGGAGTGAAAGAAGATGGAAAACACAGAAATAAAGGGACAAAACAGATAGAGAGCTTTTGCAAGTGGGGAGGGGACTGAGGAGTAGAAGGAGAAGAGAGTGTTGAAAGACACAAGGGACCCAGAAAGAATTAAAATGTTTTGTGTACAAGTACAAAACTCCCATGACAAATGTGATCATTATGTACTGGAAACACGTGCTGATAAAAAGCATTTCAAAGATAACGCCCAGGGATCCTGTTAAATTTCCAAGTTAATTATTCAGCACCAAAGTCAATAATGAAAATGTCAAGCAATCCTATCTGAGAATGGGATACCATGAGCCTCTCCTAACAAATCTTAATGATTCAAGAGTGTGCAACTCTCCTTGACTAACACAAAAACATTTTTTATTAATACAATAAAGTCAGTATCCACAAATTAGTATTTGCAGCTTCTTATATCAAATAGAAATTCATGGACATGTAAATAGAAAATATTGATTTCTTATGAAAAAATAAGCAATTCAACCGGGTCCAACAAAAATGCTAGAGTTCGTAGATAAGACCTTTGAAATCGTAGTTTAATTCTATTACGTTTGTTTTCAGTAGAGAAATAAAATATTTCCAAGCACGTATGTCAAACTTCCAGATTAAAATCTACAATAAGAGAGACCAAAATACTTGATGGGCTTAATGAGAAATTAATTGTTGCAGTAGTAAAGTTAGGGAACTGGAGCAAAAGCAGTGAATCAAACTAATAGTACAGAAAAAAAAACTATTTTTAAAATAAAAGAAAATTTTATCAGTAAGCTGTATGCATATAATATAAAATAATATTCATATAATTACATATAGAAAAGTTACACAGAGAAAAGTCATTAAAAGAAATGGCAATGGCAAAAACCTACCAATCAAGAATACTAGAATTCAGGACTCAAAACAGTTGTCCTTTAGAAACAAATAGATGAACACCAGACACCACCTCCTCTTGAGAGCTGTTACTCACTACTGAAAGATATGCCTTGGGAGAAATGAAAGTTCTCCAAGTTGAAACAAATTGGCAACAAAAGGCTGAAAAGTAGTACCAAAATAGAGGCAGGAGTATAGCTGCAGGCTGCCTCAGGGTCGCTGCTGTGAACAAGGTCAACAGCCCTCTTGCAAAGGCATGAGTGGACCCTGTCCTTCCTCGGTTCTTTGGAAGGTGGTTCTATTGCATCAAGGATAAACAAGCCAGCACTAGATCTACAAGGGGACAGGCCCATCTCTGGATTTGGAAGTGGGGGCATGGTCAGCAAGCTTAGAGCTGGGTCATGCTGCTGCCTTCTCAAAAAGGCCCTCGTGGGTCTTGGGTAGCCGTGGGTTTGCACTGCCTCCTACTTGAATCTCAAAGGCATTTTCTCTGTTAGTGGATGTGGAATTATTGCTGTGAGGTATTACGTGTAGTGGTGGGGACCTCCTTATCCATTATCTTGCTGACATTACTCCAGAAAAAAGCAATTATTGCACATACTAAGACTTTTTTTTTCAGTTTCTGACCCTGCAACATTTATTTTTTCAAAGTGGTGGGGATTAACTGATGAATTCAATAGATACATGTTACCACTCTCTATTCAGTGGCCTGCAATTTTCTGATATTAATTCATACATTTAAAAAATGATTTCTCTTTCTGAACATCAATTTCTATTTCTATGGGGCTATGAATTCTTTAAAAGTCCTCTTCTAAAAAAGAAAATAGTGATAGTGCAGAATGAACCCAGGACTCTTACACAGAGCTTCATCCTTGGGCTCTTATTATTATTTTGCCTTTTAGAGATAGGGCTGTGGTAAGGCACTAAATTGCCTGGATCAGGCTTGAAATGGCCATCCACCACCATTCTTCCGCCTCAGTCTCCCAGGTACATATTCCCATACCCAGTTTAATTCTTAAAGAAAATCAGCATGGAATTTTTCTTCTTGGTTTTTTTGAAGACATGCAATTTCTACTTCATACAGAGAACCAATGAAAGGAACTAAGGAAGAAAACCAAAAGTAAAGTCTCTTCTGGTAAATTCAGAGCTTTATTTTCCTCTTCTTTGATGAAGAAAAGACTTTGTAGCGTCTGGGTATGTTCAACACGTAGGCTTATTAACTGCAATAGTCAAGAAAGGGGTTTATTTTTGCTTCACTTTGTCTTGTGTTCATTTTTCCTGTTGCATAAGCAGCTTATCAGCATTAATTTTAGCCTCCAGAGATGTTTTGCATAATGCAGAATTATAATCTACTGTCTAAAATGGTTGCAAACCATAGTTTCAAATACATTAAGCAGATGAATCATTTCCTTCACATGAAGCACCGCATTATTTGAAATGATTACTTATGGGGCAGAAGCAAAGTATAATTAAAGTGTCGTGTGACATTCAACAACACAAATCAGTGAGATTCAAGTTCAAATGTTTCTGTGTTCTTCATGAAGCCAGGAGAAATCTGCACCTCCTCTTCATTTTGAAATGAATGCAATTTATGCACTGTAACTATGCATACATACAATAAGTAGAAATGTTTTGGCAGCAAAGAGGAAGGACTAAGTGGGGGCCAATTTACATCAGTTTGGATTATACATCTTTTAATAAAGAACTCCTACTAGCTATACATCATTGGGACTCAGTCTTCTTTTTGTTTTGTTTTGTTTTGTTTTAGTATATGTGCCTGTGTGTACATAGTTCTGCTTTTACTTCTCGAAATGTTTTCAGAATCAACAGTTGACCCAACTCTGGACAGCAAGGAAGAAGGGAAAGTTATGTCTAACACATTTTAAGGGCCAGTGAGAGCTGCTCAGTTGACTAAGAGCCTGCTTAGGCAAGTGTAGAGACCAGGGCGCTATCCTTGGCACCACATGCTGCTCCGGCCCTACCCCCAGGTGCACTGAGGCGGCCACCGAAATCAGGAGTGATAGCTCACGCCTGTAATCTTAACACTGGGGAGGCTGAAGACAGGAGGATCACCATGAGTCTGAGCTGCATTGTGAGACCCTGCAACAATCAAATACATTAAAAATAAATTTTCAAAAAAGAACCCATGCTGTACATTCCTGCAGGTGCATCTCTGGTGTGGAGAATCTTTATCCCCTTACTTCATTTCATTGCACCACTATACCCCTCATCAAAGTCCTGGCCACACAGCGTTTACTGAACAAAGTCTGAACTAAATTGTTGCTCTATTATGATTTTTTATGCCATGTGGAATTCACATTAATGGCTCTTTCAGAAAAGAGACAATTATGCCTCATTTCTCCGCTCTATTTTTCAACTATGTGTTGACCTGTATGGGTCCTTCCATGATGAGTCTCAGGAGTGATTTTTGGGACCCACTAATTTGGGGCTTAAACTAGCATAAAGTAGCATTATTATACAATGAAACCATTGCCAAACTATCAAACTGTAAATAACAGCAAGATGCAACACCTTGTTAAAAGAGAATTTATACTTTATAACTTATTCTGGCATATACTATTTCTCATGAACTGCTCTGACCTTTCCCTGTCATTCAAGATCTTGAAGAAATCCCTGAGCTTTTTGCAGACTCACTGCAGGTGAAAGTGATTACGAGAACAAAGGCGAATCCACGTTTAGTGCCTTCTGCACACCATGAACTGTTTCCTCTTTGTGATACCTGTCTGTCTTCTAAACCACCTCACCCTGGAGCTAGCAGGCTATGAACAAAGACCTCTAGAAATGGTGAGCTAAGCAAATCTTTGTTCCTTTAACTTTGGGTTTTGTATATTTTTGTTTCAGCAAAGAAAAAATAACTAAGACAGAACTTGTTACTAGCAACATGGAGCCATTGCTGTGACTCTACCTGATTGTGTGGTTCAGAAGCATGGGAAAGAGTTTGGAAAGTTCTGCAATGCCTGCTCAAAAGAAGATCCGGACACCCTTAGTATTATTTGACGAGAGATTCTGATCAGAGTGCTGAAGACTGACTTAGATATAATGGTGTTCATTAGTTGAGGATGCAGAAATGGAAGTTCAAGGAAAGAGGAGTGACTAGAATTTATAGGGCAAACTATGGAGGAGGGAGCTTCACATAGAGTGCTTCAGAGAGCATTTCTGGGGGGAAAAGACATCATATATTGAATGAGTTTTAATTTTTACAATTTTCAGCAAAAACTGTCAAGAAAGGCCAACAAAGATTTAAAAAACACCAGTTCAAACATTTTCTGGGGTTCATATTCTAAGAATATTAGCATTCCTTCAGTGAGAATAAAGAAAACGTGGCATGACATAAAATACTTGGGAGAGTCTCTAGACAGGAACTGCCTCCTTGATAATGTCCAGTTAAAAGACCTTAGGTGAAAGACTACTCTGGATCTAGTTTAATAAGGTTTAAAGGTAAGATTTGAAAGGATCAAACTAATTCTGAATGCGGTTACTGCATCCCATAGCTCAGTACTCCTGAATAATAAGAGCTTAGATAGAACTTTTAGAGGCCTCACCATCTGCTCGACTTGTGAATGAGGCCATAAATTCTACCTTTGTGCAATAGATGGCTAAGTATGATTTTCCCATTGTGTTTCTCTTTTCGTGTAGAAACATTTACTAGAATTATTGTGTCTTTTTCTCCGCTACTTAATGTTGCATGTATAACGTACAGATAATCTTTTGTTCTAGCTGATAAATCTTTGCATCACAAGGAGGTACATCTGGCTTTCAAGCAGGATGTAAATTTTGGATAAGACAGGATATTTTGGGGACTCTGAGTAAGTAGTAAACAGGAATATTAATATCTTTGTGTAACAAAGCAGACTATTTAGGTAGACACTATTTCTCTATGTAGACTGACATCCTGTGGAAAATATACCCATGTAATGTTAAAAATATGCTCCTGAGCCCCCTGGTATTATATTATGCCAAAGGATGCACCCTGTTCCAGAATGGCAGGGGACTAAGGATGTTTTTCTTGGGATTTGGCCCATAGGCATCCAACCCCTACAGAAAGAGAAAAAGAGCCTGCATACAGCCCCAGCTGGGAGCAGGCCCAGGCATCATCCACATGTTGCTCATTTTAATCACATGAAAAATGAAAGAGTTGTGGGCATAAGAAAGCTTCCATGCATAATTCAGAAGAGGATCTGGGAAGGCAAGTAGTGTGACCCTGATTGGTAGTATATGAAGCTATGTGGAGGCAAAGGCTCAACAGAGACACCAGAAGTCTAGAAAAGCCAGGAATGGGGATCCTCTGAGGAAAACTACATGGAGGGAGCAGAACTGGCCCAAAGAAACATTTGTAAAAGCTGCAGTCATCAGCATTGACACAGGGGTGGAGCCACACTAGTCTTTTGGAGTTCATATCATGTCACAGATTGCCTGAGATGCTAGATATGGAAATAGAGGATTTAATATTTGCCTTGCTGAATTTTGAACTTGCTTTGGTCCTGTTCCTTTCTATTCCCTTATTTGTACCTATTGGAGCTGTAATGTTTATCTTCTGCTATTGTATATTGGAAGTGCTACACTTTCTTTTCATTTGTAGAGGTGCTTGCTTCTAACAGTGTGCCTTAAATCTCAGAGGAGACTTTGGATTTAGACTTTTAAGCAATGTTGAAACTGTTAGGAGATGGACTAATGCCTTTTTGTTTGTTTGTTTTTTCCATAATTTTATTGATAAACAAATAGCAATGAGACAGTTTCAAATCAAATTGG
>NDGM011199954.1:0-15486 GCA_002564305.1 Octomys mimax | reverse complement strand
AAGAGGAACCCAGAAACCCACTTGCAATAGGATTGGAGGCCTGGAATTATTGAGCCTCCCACAACAAAGAAAACTAAGGAGGGCACAAAAGATTAGAAACATGACACTGTTTCTAAACATCTCAGATATTTTATGGACAAATTCCATCATATCTCCTACCTTATTTAGTTAATTGACTGCTTAATGTTCAAGTCATATTAGAAAGTAATGGAACAACTGGCATTCTGCTAAACAAAACAACTGTGAAATCATTTGATTTGAACCATTCCACCGTCCCATCCAATGACCTGTAACTTCTGTTGTTAGTACTTCTGAAGCTGTTGCTACCTCCTGCCTTCAATGGCAGAGGCTTCCCTGAGAATGCTGTTTCTCTAGCAGCCCTATTTATAGCAGCACAATTCATAATAGCAGAATCTTGAAAGCAGCCTATATATTCATCCACAGATGGATGACTGGATAAATAAAATATGGCATTTATATACAACAGTGCATTACTCTGCCATACAAGATAAACTTGAGTTGTTTGTAGGAAATGGATGTACATTAAGATCATAATGTTAAGTGAAATAAATCAGACACACACATTTAAATATTGCATAGTCTCTCTTATAGGAGAACCTTAAAACATAAAGAACAAAGTAAAAGATAGCTAATACGAAAGAGAAAGATGGACCTTCAGCAAAGGGAAGGGGACCAAAAGATGGGGAAGCAGGAAGAGAGGGGAAGACAAAAGGAATTAAGATGTGCTACGTATGCATGCCATTATCCTATAAGGAAAGGAATCATTTTACACTGATAACATGTACTGCTAAAAAACAAAACCTGGAAAAATATTCCACACAGACAATCTTCCAGTCAAAAGGTTATCTTTCTAATCAAGCTAAATATACTTCCCAAACAACACTGAAAATTCATTTTCTATATTGTGTTTTTCACCCAAACTCTCTATTATCTCTTATCATTCATTAATGACCCTGATTCATATTTTCTTTTATCTCACTAGCAGTTCTCACCAACAGATCAACTATGAGCTTTCATGGCCTACAATCAGCCCTGAGTTTCTACTGTTCTTGTTTTCTTATGGTGTTCTCATTCTCCCATTCATTTGATTTTAACTATTTCCGACTTGTTGACAACATCCAATGTTACATTTCTATTGTAGAACTTTCTAAGTTGTTAAATCATACATTTAAATGCCAACTAACAGCTCTGACTGGTTGACTTGTAAGCAGGTTACATGTGACTTGTCAAAAAATTAGAAAGCCTTCATCTGGACTTTCCTTAGACTTGTTCATTTCATTAATGGCACCACCGTTAGGGTGGTGGATCTAAACATCAAAATGGATACCTCATGAAACTGGAAATCCTCCTCAATTATGTTCTTTCCTAACCCTTCACATCTAGTTTCCTAAGGTTGCTCACTACAACTCCAAACTGTACTTAAATTTATGTCACTCTAGACTGAGCTTTCGTGGTCTCTACCCAGCTTTTAAGATAGACTTGTGCTCCACTTTTGATCTTTCCTTTTTAAGTGCCTCTTGGCAGGCACAGTTCTGCTGAACCTCTCCACCACCTAAAAGTTTTTACTCTTTGTTCTTTTTTGTAGAACGAAATCCTGACTTTACATTATTTCTCTTCCACTATCAGTAACAAAAGTCTACTTAAGCTAAATAAAATGAAAGGATGGGGAAAGCAGATGAGCAGGCCTCAGAGAAGCAGGAATGCAGGAAAAGTGACAACTTGTATTTCCTTTTCATCTTTTGACAGTGGATAAAATCAGCAAATTGCTTTTTAAACCCTCGTTTTGGGGATCAGCTTGCTTCTACTTCTTATCTATGTCTTAATGAAAGATATTTTCTGCTTTATTTTCCACATTAACACCAGAGAAAGTCATAATGAGATCTCACTATAGACCTCCAGTTTCCCTTTTCATTTCCCTCAGTAAAAGAGTAGAATATGAATAATCTTTACCAATTAGTCACACTAATGTAGCTAAAGAAAAATACAATTTGATGTTTTTTCAATAATCAGAATCATGACATAGAACCCTGGGAACCTCCAATACAGACCTATTAGTTTGTTTGTTGCTTTCATTAAAAAGAAAAGAAACAGTAATACTTCGGTTCACAAATGCTTCAGTTCATGGACAATGCACTTCACAAATGGAAATATCTAGCAAGATTTTAATTCTGCTCGTGAACATGGATGTGGCCATCTTCCTTGCCAAGTGTGAAAAGGTCCATCTTTCCCAGAATTGTGAGACAAATTAAGCCCATGTACCAAGGTGCTATCATATCTTAATATCTTTAGTTTTTTTTATTCCTCTTATCTTATTTTCTGACACTATAACTGTGTCAAAGCACATGTTCTTTCGACATAGCCCTATTATTATTGAAGGGTAAGGGTGATTTCCATACTCTCTGACATAAAGCATTTCTTGAGTTTATTTTATGCACTTGCTATTAAAAATCTAGTAATGAATGACTGTTTCTTTAAGCACTTGCTTTTAAAAAATCTAGTCATGAATGGCTACTTCTTTAAGGAAGGCTTTTTATTTTATCACTAAGAGTAGTATTTAGAGAAGGCATTTCTAGAATATGATGGTATTTATTGCTTCTAAATTATTTGTGCTTCTAGGCTTCTATAATAAACAGAGCTAATGAATAATATTTCTCTGAAGAATATTGTGGATATTTCAAGTTTATTAAATACCTCTAGGAGGACACATGGATGGTTTTTGATCTTTTAGTATTTCTAATAATCCTAAGGTTAATATCTTTTTACATGCATCACTTTGAATAGTTGGAAATGTATGCTAAATATATTTCTCCAGAAGTAGAATTGCTTATCAGAAGATAAATGCATATGTAATTCCCATAAATACTGCCAAATTCCCTTCCCAGAGAGCTGTGTGCCATCTGCGTTTGCACAAGCAATATGTGAGAGCACCTGTTTCTCTGCTACTTTGAAGTTTGTTTTAAAATTTGGATATTTTTGCCACTCTGATAGTTTAAAAAGGATACTTTAGAATAGTTCTAAATTGTATTTATCTTATTTGTTTTAGTGGTGGTGAGTAGCCTTTTGTATGTGTTATGGTTTGTGTCTAGTTGTCTCCCCAAAGCCTCATGCAGTCATTGGGGCAGGCATCTAGAGTTTGTGATTAATTCATGATCCAAGGCTGCGATTGTGGGTGTGAGTGCTGCATGCACCCTGGGGTGGAGAGCCTGAATACAATAGAAGGAAGGGAGAGAGGCTTGCTAGATGCCTCAGCCACTGCTCCTCCCTTTTTGGCTTTTTGCTGTTTTCCTCCACCATGAGTGGCTGCCATCATCCATGTGCCACTCTGCCTTAGAGCCAGCCAAGTATGGACTGAAACCTCCACTAACTGTGAGCTAAGTAAACCTTTCCTTCCTTAATTTGGGGTGTTGGGTATTTTCTCCTAGCAATGAGAGAAGAATAACTGAGACGTTATGTTTAAACTGTCCCCCCACTTCCTTTTTAAGTGAACTGTCCATACTTTTGCCCATTACTCATTGCATTTCTTGACTTGTGTTCCATTTGGTGGCATTTAAAATAATGTGAGTGCTGTCAAAACTGTTTTACTCATATTTCCATGTGCTGTACTATTTTGGAGATGAGGTAACAGCAGAACATGTCTACCATTCAGCTACAAGCAATTGCATGTCATTAATGCCTTCGAAGAAAATTTGTGTGCCATGTCACAGGAGGAGCACATGCTGAGCATCCCTAAGAGTATGAAACACTGGAGGACTGACCTTAAAGATTACCTTTATTTGTATCTCTATATGTCATGTGCAAAAGCACGTGTACTGTATTTGGATGCAAATTGCTGTACAAGTGCAAAACTACAATTTACAATGTCATATAAAGTTGACAAATGATTTTACCTGGTTTTCATCTGTTTTTGAAATTGCTTCTGGATGTTGCTGGCATTTAAGGGTTTTTCACTTGAATTTTGAATTGTTTAGTCTGTCTTTTGTCTCATTGCTTATAGTATAATTGTATGAGATGGATATTAATGTTTTCATGAAGTCAAAGAGATTTTTCTGAACATACATGATGTTGCAATAATTAAAACTTGAAATCAAGTTAAAAACAACGTAAATATGAAATAAAGGTCAGTGGGGATTACAAAAATTCAAAAAAAGCATGAAAATAATTGCTGAATTTGCAGAAGTGGGGTGACGTGGCCAAAGTGTGTGAGTGTGTGAGTGTGTGTGTGTGTGTGTGTGTGTTTGTGACAAAAATGTTCTTGTGATGTAGAAAGGACTATAAGAAGAAAGACCATCATCTATTGTACCTGAGAGGCTCTGTGAAGTTAACTAATGTCAGAGAACACTGAAATGATAAATCATTCTGCAAACGCCACTTGTTAAAGCTCTCAATGACAGATGAAGGTGGTATCCTGGGATACAACCCATTAGCGATTCTACATGGTGCTGATTATGTAGCTTCTCCAATGTGATAGAAAATAAGGATGGAGGCAAATTACAGCCTTTCTATGGAATCCTTTCACATCAGTCCAATCTATTAAACAACTGAAGACAGTTATCTCCTTGTATCTGAGACTTTCCCGTCTAAGAATTTAGCCAAACATGGTTGAAAGGATTTTAAATCTTTGTTTCTATACTGAAGATGTAAAACATTTTTCTTATCATTATTCCATAAACAATACACTACAGTCACTATTTACAGTGTACTTGTGTTAGTTATTATAAATAATGTTGGGAGCATGCAGGGGGAGATGTGTAGACTGTGTGTAAATATATACTATTTTATGTGAGAGGATGTAGATTTTGGTGTCTGTGGAGACTCCAAACCCAATTTTTAATGGATAGTGATGGGCAATTCACAGTGCATGCCATTAAGCATGGTAATAGAAGAATAGTTACCACAACCACTTTATCTAAGTTCTCCGTAGGATGGGGCTACATTTCAGAGCACCTACTAACTGTGTGATGCACATATTCAGAACTTTACTTTTCCATACTGGCTTTGAGTGACTCTTAACTACACTCAGAAATCATATCACCTTTCAGAAAATGAAAAAATTTTTTTGCCAGTGTTCTCATCTGCAAGAAAAACTTAACACAAATTGCAAAAAAGCCATCCTTTAGTAGTTTGAAGAGTAAAAAGTGTTGGAATGTTTGAATTTCCCCAAACTATAGGCAATTATCTTCAGTAGAACATTTACTTGGGTCCAAAATTAATTTTTTTTTTTTACTAAATAATTTCTGAGCTTCCACTTGGTTCCAATACATTAGGCAAACATAAAAAAATGTAAACTGTAACAGTTTAGAGTTGTAATTATTGCAGTTTGTCCTCATGTGTTGTCAAAAATTCTCACACATGTCAAAAATATATATTGTGATTTATGGCCAGTATTCCAATCAATGAAATGAACAGATCTGGCTTTTCATTTTTTGATACTGGGGACCGAACTCAGGACGTTGCGCTTGTCAGGCAGATGCTTGTGCTGTTAAGCTACATCCCTGGACCAATCATTTATTAACTCTGTTGCTTGCCTATTTAAGCTTTAATTTGGTATCTATATTGTATGGCTATTCAATGATTGGTTTTAGATGGTAAAAGAGGTAATATGATGAAATTATTTAGCTTAATTCTAGGTGTGTATAACCACCTCAAAATAATACTACTAGGGCTACTTACTGTTCTTTTTAAAGTTTTTACATTATAATTTTTATCTAGTAATTTTTATATTTATTTCTTTAGTTTTTTGAGCCAAAAATTTATGTAGTTTCTTTTGCTTCTTAATCCTCTTTTAAATCTACATATGTCATCTTCATAACTTTACACAGACCTCATTCAGTTCAGTGTACATTTAAGAATTACCATTTAGAGTAAGAAAACTTTGCATGTCTTATATTATCAGATCTGCTTTAGAAACCCACAAAGTAGATAGTAATAATTTCATTCTACAAGTGAGGTAACTGAGACACTGAGAAGTTAATTGGCTCACCTCAATTCTCAGGTGTTAAGAGTTGAACTAGATTTTTCTAATGCCAAATCCATTGTTTACTATGTATAGCTTGATATCCTACAGACCACTCTGTTTAGCTGAGCATCGAAAACATGCGTGCTTGAGTCAGGTGTGGTAGAACATGTATATAATCCTACTGCTCAGGAAGCTGAAACAGGAAGAGCTCAAGTTTGCACATAGCCTGGCAACTTAGAGGGGACAATGGGTCAGAATAATTTAAAAACATATGGGGGTATAACTCAATGGCAGATCACCCCTCCATTCAATTCCAAGTATAAAAAAAAGATGGCTTTTGTATAGCATTTATGTAATTGTTTTTATATATCCAATAGAACCTTAATGTAAGGCAGATTTTTTCACACCAGCTAATATTACATTTTAATTTGTTTATTAGTACATGTTTTCAATATATAATGATGATTTTCATTGTGGATATTTGATATATTTACATGAAACATCTTAATTCTTTTTAAAAATGTCCTCTCCCATTCAACTCCACTATTCCTTTTCTATGTATTTTCCAAAGAGCTAATTTCATGTTACAGCAATATATGCATACATGTATAAACATGTACATGTTTATAACAGCACCATTCACAAATGGTAAATCTTGGAATTGGCCCATATAGTCATCAACACACGAATGCATAAAGAAATGTGGTATTTTTACATAATGGAGTATTATTACTCTGCTACAAATAAGGATGGATTTGAGCTTTTCTTTTTAGATTTACTTATTTATTTATTTGGTACAGAGTCTTACTTGCAGTTCAGATTTGTAGTGATCCTCCTGTCTCAGCCTCCCCAGGGCTGGGGTCACAGGCGTTCACCACTACACATGGTTTCTGTGGCCAGCATGGTACTGGGCCTACATGGCATGTGGTACTGGCAATTGAACCCAAGTCTTTGCACTTAATAGGCAGGCACTTAGACTGTTGAGCTATCTCCCTAGCCTGGATTTGAATTTTTTGTAGGAAAATGAATGTATCTTGCAAACAATGTTAAGTGAAATAAATCAGACACATTTGCATCAGTATTAGAGAAATCCAAAGTATACATAAATTACGTTAAATGTGACTATATGGATCCTACTAGCTCTTCACTAAATGTTTGTTGCATGAATACATAGGATATAATTTGAAGCTATAAAGGATCCTTATATAAATTGATATGCGAACCAGTAGAAGAAGGAATTAAGAGAATATAGGAGAATGAACCCAGGTAGTGTTCAGAAAAGATGTCATGGAGCAGCAAGTGGGAGCAGACATCTGAGAGAAGGGAGTGAGAACTGCATGGGCAAGGGAAAGCGCTAGTGGGCCAGGTGGTTTCAGTGATTTCTCTCCATGGCATTAAGGAACAGCATCTGTGGGCAGGATCTTAAATGCCATACAAGTTCTATAGAAGACGGAGGGTGCTGACATGAAATAGGAGGTAGAAAAAATTAATAATTGTTCTGAAGCCTTGTGACAGGTTTCTCTTTACATCCTGTGCTCAGAAGCTAGACATCTGCATCATCCAGAATGTTGGTTATGTGATGCCCAGCATCACCCACAAGGCAGAGACATGGTGTGGTACAAATTCCTTCAAAGGACCTGTGAAGCAGTGCTTCCCTCGCCCCTTGCCGTGATCTTCCTGACCACGGGGAAAATTACCTTGGAGTTATCTATCATGCAGTTTTTCTGAGGAAAGGTTGACTGGGAGATCAGAGCCCTTGCATTTTGCTGAGTGATGCGTTGCCAGAAGGGCCAGTGCTGGGCCTTGAGCCACTTTCCATTCTCAGAGGTCGCCAGTGCTGTTGCTTGCTGGGGTGTGACTGCCCTGACTGCAGGAGCATCGCAGCGTTGCTGGCCAGCACGGGGAGGCAGCGTTGCTTTTGCGAAAATGCAGTGGGATGCATCAGTTAGGCAGAGGTGAGAAGGAGATCCCAAATATGGATTAGTTTTGATGTGTTTGAATTATTTTCCATAACGTTATGTTTAATGGCAGTTGGCTACAAGATGCTTGGCTACTTACTAGCAAAAATGAAGTCAAATTCACTCAAGATATTTGCTTATCCTTCGTCTTGGTAAAAAGAACGTCTTCCTTGAACTGTACGGTTTTCCCCTTTACAGCGCTTATCTTCCCCGCACAGCAAGTTTCTGGAAAGAGTGTTCTCTTATTTGGTAACGTGTTTTCTTCCCACAGAGTCACCAGTCACGGATTTACCAGGACGATTTTCCCACGATGCTTAGAGTTTCTCTCTTCTCCCTTCCTCTCTTTCTTCTCTCTCCTTTTCCAGTCACTCCCTAACTTAACAGGTAATTTTCGTCTTTATTTCACTGTGCGATTTACTTTTTCTTGTTTATTCTTTTCCCTCAGCTTCTTTGCTGCCACATTCACCATGTCTCCCAAGTGTTGGGCTAATCGTCTTCAGTTCTTAGAGCAAATATTTTCTTACTACATGTTTGGGTTACAAACGCATACGTTCATTGTGAGTAGGTGCACATGTGCGACACATCCTAATTCTTTTTTACGTCCCCTTCTCCTCTTCCTTTCAACCTCTCCATTTCTTGGTCCTTTTCCCATTTTCAAAAAATCAATCTCCTTATTTCTCTTGTCTATCTTTTATTTTACTCTTTAATTTATTTATACCTTGAATTTCTCACGGAAAAAGAGAACCGTATAGTAGCTAAGCTTGCATGCTGATTTATTTCGCTTACAATTTTTTTTTTTGTATCGGGGATTGAACTCATGACTGTACTTGCCAGGCAAGCGCTTATTCTGCTGAGCTATTTCCCCAGCCCTTTTCGTGCTTACCATTATAGTTTCAATGTGAATCTATTTTCCTACAAATAAATACATCCTTCTTTCTAGGAGAATATTACTTCATTGCATATAAATATCACATTTTCTTTATTAATTCTTAAGTTGTTTGCAAGTTTTAACTATTATGAATTGTGCTGCTACAAACATGGTCATGCTTATGTCACTGTAATGTGCCTTTCAATCTATTGGGAAGATACCTAGACAAGGAAGAGCTAGGTTTGCTAGTATATATTCCCACCACAATATATACATGCTCTACATCCACCCACAGCCTTGCTAGCCTTTGTTAGGTATTTGATTGCTGCTTGATAACCATTCTTTCTAGACTAATGTAGAATCTCACTGTTGTTTTAGTTTGTCTTTCTCTAATGGTTAGTGATACTGAACTTTTCTTATATGTTTACTCTTTCTTTATACTTCTGAGAAGTGTCTATTTCAGTTGCCCATATTTTTGATTAGTTATTTTGTTTCTTTCATGCTTACTCCAGAAATGCTGACATGCCTTAGCAATTCATATCTCTTTGTAGTGATTTAGTTAATCTCACTCCCTACTACTTGCCACTGATTTCCAATTAGTTACACAGGCATCAACTGCTACTTATACACATACACATGCACATGTGCACCGAGAGCCACATAAACAATGACCACAGAGGCTATGTGTGTAGTGCCTTGGAACTGGAAAAAGCTAAAATAGCTTCCAATTACAAACTAAAGAAAGAATTTGTGTTATTTTCATGTGAAAATATATGGCAATGAAAATGCACACATATATTGATATAAAACAAGGATGAATTTAGTACATGATAAGGCACAACAAGCCAGTCTTTGCCAAGAAAAATTAACACAAAGGAACATGAAATTTTCAAAAAAATTTTGATTTAGTATTTTGTCTTGTTTCAAGTTTTTTTTGTTCAAATGGGCAGGTGCTTTTCTCTGTATATTGATGGATGGTAGTATTTTCCCAGCAATAGTACATAGATCCTGAGAATCATTATTTTCATGTTCTTCATCTACATACTGATCACAAATAGCCAGTTACAGCCCATCACAGATTCATCGATGTTGAACACTTTTGCAAGACAGCTTTTGTACTAGAGCCATGTTTCTCTTTATTAGTAATCACTCAACTTTAGAGTCTTTCATAAATCCCTTTGATTCAGGATAAAGTGCAACTCCTTAATATTGCTTTCAGGTTACCTCTGGTCTCTCATTTGCACACTGGACATAGCCAGTTTACTTTAATTTAACTGCATGTTACTTTTGTTCAAATACCTTTATCTCCATACTAACCCTTCCGATTTGGGTCAGCAGTCTGTGGTGGACAATGTAATATCTTACTCCATGAAATTCTAGTATTATCTTTTAGTCCCATGAACTTTAGGAGAATAGACCTAGCTCCAAGGGTGAATCTTGATAAATCTAAGCTATTATAGTTTACCCTGTAGCTAGTGCTCCACTGATTATGTATAAGATAAATGTAGTTTGTGGTGACTGCAATATTTTTAAACATAGAATAGAAAATAACAGTGCATGTTGGCTTTTTTTGAAAGCCAGGGATGTTAGTCTCTTGACTTATACCAGAAGCATTTTCTCTGCTTCCTTTAAGCAATCCTGGCAACTATGTACCCCATATGTATTGTAATCTGGTCATTATCAATCAGAAAATGAAATCCAGATGAAGGAATGCAGAGTTCAAATGATCACAGGAAAAGCAAAACAGAGTTGTAGCGTTAAGCACTAAGTTATATCATCTAACTAAACTACAGTTAGATGGTGCACTAACATCCCTGCTCCTTAAGCCACAATGAGTTAGATTTTCTGCCTTTCAGAGAAAGCATTTCTAATTGATACAGAACCAGCATACATATTTTATTGTGTTCATTCTACTGATGCAGCATTCTTGAGGAAAAGTGATTCAGTCAACACCGGCAACATAAGAAGATGAGAACACAGAGCTGTAAAAGGAAGAAATAAGCACATTTACAGAATCTTTAATATTGTGAACCCCAAACTGAATACAGAAAGTAGATATTAAGAATGAGAAATTTATTGCTAAAAATGTACATATTGAAATGAAAAACTATCTCAAATCTACAGTTTATCCCTTTAACTCAAAGGGAAAAAACTAGATCCTAAGATAGGAAGAGCAAAGAAACAGGAATAGAACAGATATAAGGAGAGATTAGAAATAAGTCAAATAGGGAATGAAAAAGCAATCAATTAAAAATGAAACAGCTGTTGATTTGAAAAATATCAAAATATTTAAAAGCTTTTCAAAACTAAGAAAAAGAGCAATGATTCATATAGATAAAGTCAGAAATGAAGAAAACATTACAACTTATGAGGTAGAAACCAAAAAGTTATACTAAGCACCATATACAATTAAACTTGTATAAGCTTGACAATCTAGAATAAATTGATAAATTACTAGAAAATACAGTACCAAAACTCAAAAATTAAGAAATAGCCTAAACAGACTAATAGCAGATAAAGAGATCAAGTAAATAATTTAAAAAATTTTCAAAAAGAAAAGCCTAGAACAACTGGAAAATTTTCTCAAACATTTGAAGAAAAGTTAGTACTAATTCTGAAATATTTTGAAGAAATTGAAGAGTAATATTTCTAATCTTATACCATGAGATCAGCCTTGGTCTTATATGATACCAGAAGACACCTAAGAAATATAGGAACATTGTGGTAAAAATGCAAAAATGCCCACCAAAACACTATCAAACCAAATTCCGTGACATATGAAAAAATATATATACCATGACCAAGTGGGATTTATTCTTAGAGTGCAAGGATGGTTTAGCTTTATTAAATTTAATCAGTGCAAAGTACCACATTAGCAGAATTAAGAAGAAAAACTACAAGATTATCTCAATGCAGAGAAACATTTGACTAAATCCATCATTGTTTCATGATAAAAACTGTCAACAAACAAGGACTAGAAGTGTTTTTACTACAGGCTTAGGAGGAGGGAGCAAGGGAGATCACTGTAAAGAGCTTCAGGTTAAAAAAAAGGATAGAAAATTATTTTGCAGTGATGTGAATATACTTAACACTACTGGACTATAAAGTTAAATATTATTAAAATGGTAAAAATAAAATTGAGTAGGCAGGGATGCTGTTTCTATGGATATTATTTTACAGATGCAACTTTCAGGCAATCTTATCTTGCACAACTTAATTCAACTATTAATTTTCCCATGGCCTTCACACTGGCTTTGACTATGTACCCAGGAAGGCTGCAGAGAGCACTGGGGTTTCTGACTGACAGACAGCTGCTCTGACCATATGGCCCCTTACAGAGTGGCCTGAGCAGCACAGTCTCCTCTGCAGTGGCACAACCACTCACTCCTGCAGCCGGTGGAGTGCTTCTCCACCTCAGGACTGCTTCTCCCATGGAGTCTGTCCTTTAGCTTCAACCTTGGCAGATGCAGAACCATTTCTGGGCAGCTGACCCTGAGGTAGTTGTCCATGTTTGACTCACAGGGGCACTTTCTGTGTGCTTTAGCTATATGAGTCACCATAGCATACTGGGGATGCTTTCATTTAAACAAGTAAAAATAAAATTCCGAAGTGTCTACATGGATCTATAGAAGCACACTGTAGCCAAATACCACGTAAGACATATTTTTAGAAATACATGAAAATATTTCAAATGCTGGATGCTTTCTACTGTGCAAGTATTCTGAATTTCAAGCTTTGTGACTTGTAAACAAAGTATAAATTGTTAAGTAAAGATATCTAGAAAATAAAATTCCAACCACTGAAGTATTTAATTATACTTTACCTTGTTTTTATGGTAAAAGGAATTGCACTCAGGACATTTGCACTGAGCTACATCACCAGTCCTTTTTTTATTATTTTTTTGAGGCAGGGTTTCACTACGTCACTAAATTTCCCAGGCTGGGTTTAAATGTATAATCCTCCTGCTTCAGACTACCAGCTCATTAAGATTACAGGCATTCACCCCATTCCCATTTTAGTTTTCCATGTGATTGTATTATAGGGAAAGGTTGTATAAGCATTTGCTATTAGTTATTGATCAGTGTATCCAAATTTAATATATATCTAATATATTAAATACATTTTTTCATGATTCTAAGCACATTGTATGTTCTCTGTTGAAAATTCAAGAAATGTAGAAAATTATAGAGAAGAAAAAATAAATGAAGATCCTTCCTGGGAAATAGGTGCTAGATTATAGCTTTCAGTGAAAATAGGAATTTTCTTCAGAGGAGCATATAATAAATGACTTAGTGTCAGTCATATAGAAAAGGCCCTAAAACCATGGGTATGAAGGATTCATTTTTCCCCTAGAGTGAATTGTAGGTCAGCTGAAGACCCTCACCTGGATGGATGCTAATGTCTTTGCGAGGGATGAAAACCTTATACGTGGTTATCAATTTTGTTTATTTATCACTTCAATAATATTTACCTTAGAGAAAATCTGAACAGTAAAAAGAAGTTCTCTTTGAACCAATTCAGGATAGATTATGACAAGATATCTTGTAATATCCCAAGCCAATGTTATAACCATTTGCCACAAAAATCAAGAAATTATCATAGACAAGTGCTACGGTGTAATTCTTAGATATTATGAGGTCTGTACCAATATTTGCCATAGTATCCCTTATAGAAAAGCATCCAAGCCCAGAAGCCTGTGTTGTCTTTGTCAGTTTCCTTTAATCATCTTTAATTGAAATACTCCTTCAGTTTTTCCTTATTTTTGTGATGTTGACACTTTTGAAGATTAGTGACTGGGTCACTTCAGTAATGTCCCTCGACTGGGGTCAGACTAATGTTTCATCATGATAAGTTATAAATATGCCATTGTTTGAGTTATTTGGACAGAAACCACAGGCTGGGTGGCTTAATCAACAGCACTTATTCCTCAAAAGTGTGGAGGTCAAGCTGAGGAAGCCAGCATTGTGGTATTCTGGTGAAAGCTCTCTCTAACTCATAGATTCAGGACCCCCCCCCCCCCCGTCTTCATGACAGAAAGAGGAGGAAGGAGCCCTTAGGGATCCCTATCATAAAGACACTAATAAAATGGATAGGTTGTAAAATTGGGCTTCTAAGGGCTATTTAAAGAAAGTAAGAGAATAAATAGTTCATTCAAAGAAGAAAAATAAAAATGTAAAATATAATTATTAAGATGGTACATCAAAAGCGTTCTAATTATGTCTTACAATTGTGTAAGGGTTGTATATTTGGAAATTTTGTAGGCTAAGGTTGCATGAAGAAATCTTTTGGTGTGTAGGTCAGTCTCCCCCAATAGCAGGACGTGATCCTCTACACCGGTCTCTAGATGTTATTGCAGCAGCTTACAACGCCAGTGGGAGCTTTTCATCTTTTTGCTACAGTGACTAGTGAGTTCTTAGCTGTTGCTGCAGCTAAATAAAATGGTTCCATATCAGGGGGTACACAGTGAAAGTTTTAGCAAGAAAGGGGTTGCAAGTTTTTAAATGTAAATCACTATACCTTTGGAAGCTTCTCTATTTTTTTCTAAAATAAAAGAACAGATAAAATTCAAGTATTTCATAAAAGGAAGATAATGATGTATGTAATAAAGGGCATTTTATTTATATAAATATAGAAATAATATCAGGGAGAATAATAATATATGTCTTTCCAATTTCTCCAATGTTAACTAGGGGTTGGAATATTCAAGTATTTCTTTTGTACAATACTCTTAGTTTTTTGCATGTTTTTGTGATACACACATTGAAAAACTCAGGCATGTACATTTGTGAGATTGTATAAATCTCAAGAACTTTATGAGGTGAAATAAAGACATGGCAAGAAAAAAAGTCTCTGAGTAATACTGCATTGTGTACACACATCTATTTTATCCATTCCTCAGTTGGTGGACATTTGGGTTGTTGCCAGGATTTAGCTATGACAAATTGTGCTGCTATAAGCATGGGAGCACATATATCACTGTAGTATGATGTTTTTAGTTGCTTTGGAAAAATACCCAGAAGGAAAATAGCTGGCTTGAAAGAGACTTCCAATCCTAGCTTTTTGAGGAATCTCCATACTGATTTCCATAATGGTTGTACCAACTGGAACTCCCCCCAGTGGAGAAGTGTTGTTTTTTCCCCCACAGCCTCTCCAGCATTTGTTATTAATTAACTTCTGATGATACCCAATCTTTCTGCAGTGAGATGGAATCTCAGTGTTGTTTGATTTTCATTCCTCCAATGACCACTGATGTTAAACATTTGTTCATATATTTATTTGCCATTTGTATTTCTTCATCTGAGAAGTGTATACTCATCTCATATGCCCTATTTTGGACCATACAGGGTATCTTGGGTAACTGTGCTGTTGATTTCTGCTGGTCTATTGAAAGGAGCATTTAAAGCTTACATTTTCTTTCTTATAACTGTTTTTTACTAATTTTGCATGCTTATATCTAGTAATCTAAAAAAAATTTGAAGACAATATTATGGAATATCACATACATTGTTGAGTTCCTATTATATTGCTCAGTGAAATTCTATAATATTTCTATTTTTTATTTCTAGTTTTTATCCTCTTTAAAAAATAAAAAAGAGTAAATTAGAGACTTAGTCCTTCATGCTTCTGGAAATATAGTTGGCTTTGATATATAAAAGATTATTGCAAGTACTGTTGCTTGCCAT
>NDGM011199945.1:0-22425 GCA_002564305.1 Octomys mimax | reverse complement strand
GTCCCCACCCTATGACTGTATGAGGCTTTGGGGGGACAACTAGACACAAACCATAACAGGGGGCAAGACTAGAAGAAGGCACTATGAAAAGATGTTGAGGGCTAGGGAGATAGGTCAGTGGAATAAGTGTTTGCCTGGCAAATGCAAGGTCCTGAGTTTGATCCCTGGTACTGCCAAGGAAAAACAAAGATGTTGAACTGCCCAGTATCTCTTTTGGGCTAGCCTCAATTCTCTTGATCATAAATATTAAACAGAGTTTCAGAATTCATGTGGCATTTTTCCATTGTTCATATATTTTAGATTGCCTAGATATCCAACCCCTACATATTTAGACTAGATACCCTAGTCTCACTTAAACAAAATCACATTTTACCTAAAAAATAAACTCCTTACAGAGATATTGTGGGCGTGAAAAGATTCAAACTTTAATCCAATTCAATATTCTTCTTATATTTCTGCAAAGTACAACAATTCTAAATAGCAGCAGAATTATAAACTTAGGGTAGGCTGTTAAGCTTTGGTTCTGAAAGTAAAGAGACTGAAGTCAAATATTTTATACAAACATAAGTCAAATATGAAACAAAAGGAGAAGCCACTCCATTAATACATTGTACTGCACAAGACGATTACTCAGTACATGTTAGATGGGTAAAGAGATGGTGGCATGGATGGACAGACAATGGACCGACTGAAGAGTGAGAGTGGGCTTTCTGGGCTGTTGTCACAGACTGGACAAAGAAGGATTTGCCTTCCTCAGGAATCAGTACTTAAGGGGCTGGCTGGAATTTCCTTTGTGTAGCAACCATTGTGACATCTCAATCCCCTGTACCTGAGGAATGACCCGAAATTTCCTCAGATACACCACACACACTTGAGATAGAGAACTCCAAGCACACCTGCAGAGCCTGCAGAGCAATCTCGCACCAACTCTACAGTCTTCTCTGAAAAAGCAGGTCCAGGGGCACCAATGGAAGTCATACTCTACACCAGCCTATCACTGGACTGACCCTGGCTGTAGAATTCAGGCCTGCGGCTTAGGTATTTCCCTTCTGTCCCAACACCCAAGTATGCCATGTGTGTATGATACATTTTTATACATTCACTCATAAAACTCAGAGGAATATGATAAAGGGTCAAGGATAAAAATGACTAGCTGGACAAAGAGATATAATGGGTAAGGTTGGGAAGATTCCTGAGTGAAAGGACCCCATGGAGTGTCTGACCCCATGGAGTTGAGGAGCTGGGTGCCTCTGTGACCCCAGAAGCTCTCTGAGACTGTTGAGGAGGGTTTCATCACATATCCATAACTGATTATTAACTCATTCTCCAAGACTGTACCTCCTCACCCTTGTTTTTATCACGCCTTGGTCATTCTGATGCCTGATCTCTGTCTTGGG
This sequence comes from Octomys mimax, assembly GCA_002564305.1. Lineage (NCBI taxonomy): Eukaryota > Metazoa > Chordata > Mammalia > Rodentia > Octodontidae > Octomys > Octomys mimax. Next base: position 21,028 of record NDGM011199945.1, on the reverse strand, counting down.
CCTGTGCAGAACACACCAAATCTTGTCTCAGTAGAACAAAAGATCACCCCAGCACTCAAGAAATTACAAGGCATTTAAGAGCTTTGTGCCATGAACTGCAGAAGAAGATCAAATATTAGAACAAGAAGTTCTCTCAGTGCTCCTAGTACTTAGGAAATGGTAAGAGAAAAGCTATGTGCCAGAAGCCAAGAAAGAAGACCAAACACTGAACATCCTCTCTGTCTCTCTGTCTCTGTCTCTCTGTCTGTCTCCCTCTCTGTCTCTCTCTCTGCCTCTCTCTCTCTCTCTGTCTCTCTCTGTCTCTCTCTCTGTCTCTCTCTCTCTCTCTCTCTCAGCAACACTAGGGATTGAACCCAGGGCCTTCACTTCACATCAAGCTACAGTCCAGAATTTTTTTTTTTTAACTTATTTAGAGACAAGCTCTCAGTAAATCTGTAAGCTGCCCATGCTAGGTCTAAACTTGTGATCTATCTGCCTCAGCCTCCCAAAGTGATAGTATTACAGGCGCATCTATATTTCTTATTCCATAACAATATCATAAAAACTCTGATCAAAATCATAATTAATTGAGTCCTCTGTGTCACTGTCAAAGACATATGGTAGTGTTGGCCAACATGCCATGACAACTAGCCAAGTATTTTGTTTACTTCTGGCAAAGAACAGCCAAGTTACCAACTCACTAATGATGATAGGATCTTTGTATCTGAAGAATACCACATCTGGGCTCAGAGTTACCATATAAGCATTTTAACCCAGGGCCTTTACCCTGGGCTACATACCCAGCCCTTTCTTATTTCTTTATTTTGAAACAGCCTCTTGCTAAATCACTAAATTGTCTGTCCTGGGCTTAAACTTGTAATCCTCTGCCTCAGCCTCCCAGAGGGATTGCAGACACGTGCCAACATGCCCAACTCAAGTGACTATTCTTGCTAGAAAACATAACACCTACATACTTTGCCTTGTGTTATGTGTTGCTCAGTCTCCATAGTCATTAGAGTTAAATATAACTTCTAACCACAGAGTTTTTAGGAAGTCAAGGAGAAAATAAATCAAGCAAATGACAGCTTCTCTAATATGGTTTAAGATTTACTGTGTACTGTTTTTAAAATAGGCAGATTAGTGCTGGCAACATAGCTCAGTGGACTAAGTGCTTGCTTAGGCAAGTGCAGGGGCCAGGGTTCAATCCCTGGCACCACATGCCATGACAGTCCTCCCCTCCCCCGCCCCACAGGCATGCTGAGCCTGTGATGGAGTCCAGGCATGATGATGTATGCCTGTAATCCCAGCACCTAGGAGGCGAAAAACAGGAGGATCACTACAAGTCCAAGCTGCATAGTAAAGCCCTGCACAAAAAATAAAATAAAAAATAAAATAGGCAGATTGAGAGTTTTGATTGTCTGCTGGGTTTGGCGGTTTTTTGTTGTTGTTGTTGTTTGTTTATTTGTTTAGTATACTCTTTCTTAAAACTCCTGGCTTATATGTTTGATCCTTAGATAGAAAAGGACTGATCATCCTAAACAATCAAAACTATACCATAGAATTAGCTTATAGCATTGCAAAAACTCCCGATTCATAATTCAAACCACTTTTCACAACACAATAAAGTTACCATATTGCGAGAGAGGTGTCCTCCCAGATTGCATTGCTCTGTCCTGAATGGTTTCTTATTTTTTAGAACTATTTGCTAAATATTCCTATTATTTACCACAGTAATAGCAAAAAAAATTGTGACTCATGTCTATATAAGATATTTAGTCTGTACTGTAGGCAGCTTCTTTAAGGATACATATTGCTTGCATAACACTACCACAAGCAGGTCATGGAAAGACAAGGTCAATGCCTGGTGACTGTCGTCCACAGTAAGCAACCCCTTTACAAATACTGAAGCAGACACTGAAGGAGCAGGACTTAGAGAACAAAACAACAACCAAGAATGTATCTATCCTGGTGTGTGCTGAACTCGCGATTCAGTATGGGTCCAGTAACCATGCACCAGATTCTACAGAACAGATTTGTTTTCACACAATTTGCATTTAGCTTCCATAAAAAGAATTCTATTCACTTTCTAGTTCACACATACCATACTTTATATGGACAAATTTAAACTTATACTTTTGACTCTCTGCCACATTGCATGTCCAGGTTATTTTAAATCTACAAACCAGTTAATCCCCCTATAGCAAAGGTTAAATGCAGGGTAAGCACTGGTCATCATTACTATTTTTTTACCCTATTTTTAGTACGACAAAGGATAAAAAATATGGTGAATGTTTATACTGAAAATTTTATTACAGTAAAAAGAAAACACATGTCACTAATCCCTTCTCTTTGAACATGCTCATCCCATTGGCCTTGACACTTTCTGAAACAGTTCTGGAAATCCTCTTTCCTAAGTGTATTTCACTGTGCTCTATGAGTGTCTCTGTATCCTGAATCAATTCAAAATAATTCCCTTTTATTGTCATTCCGATGTTGAGAAAGAGCCAGAAGCCTCACAGCACCAGATCCGGTGAATAAGGTGGATGAGGACACACCATGTTTTTACAAGGCTTTCTGCTGGATAACACTTGGCAAGGGCATTCACTCTAATTTTGATCATTCCTCATAAAAGACATACACAAAGGAAAACTTCCAGCACTGCCTCAGAAAGTAGCAAGAGAAATGGAATGAGTGTGATCAAAGGGGTGGGGGGAGAGTTGAAGTAGCTTAGAGGCAATGTGTCTTTTTCTGTAATAACTTTTTTAAATATATTTTCACCATCCTTCTATGTTGGGCTGACTTCATCTGGAGCAAAATCTGTATGTTCCTTTGCACTCCTTAGTGCAGAGAATCTCAGACTGACATGCCCCAAGAGATGGCCAAGCATGCTGGGTCTGCCTGTGGGTGATTCAGGCATTTTCCCTGTGGTCCCAACCAAGGTGACCTCAAAGTTAACCTTCAAATTAACGAACCTCCCTGGGGCCAGGAGAACTTATGACAGAAACTGTATTCACTTATCCCAGGGTAGAATGTCAAGCTCTCAGCTAGGGTGGGGCAAAAGTAATATTCCAGGGAAGCCCCCATCTGTCACAGATAACTCCTCTTTCCCCTCCTCAAGCAGAAAAATATATCTCTTTCAAGAGAAGGAAATGGATTCAACAGTCAAACACCCTCAAGAATTTAACAACTTTAAAATAATAATAATAATAATAATAATAATAATAATAACAGCATTATTATTTTGGTTGGTTCCACTCATCTTCTAGAAAACATCTAAGGATTTCTTCCCATGTGTAAGTATAAGTGCCACCTGTTATAATCAAGATAAGATTAGATTTTGTCTATGGGTAGACCCTTTCTTTAGATTAGGAAAACTTTGTAGTCTTGAAACCCATGGGAAAATCCACATAATACAATCTTCCATCTAAATTTTTTGGACTAATAATGCTGATGTAAAGCTAAACAGCCTGCTTTGAGCAATCAATAAATTGTCCAGAGAAATGTTGAATTGCTTTCCTGGGACTTTACCCAGTAAACTGTCACTCTGTAGATTTCACAACAGTGCCCATCTTAATCACCTCTACGCAGAACCAAGAGAAAAGGCAAAAACAGGAAACGGGTGATAGGAAGGAAGTCATTCAACTTCCTACTGTAATGAATGTTCAAAAAAAAAATTTTTTTTTTAAATGAATGTTCACTGGCCTTGTGGAAGACACTGGCTCATGGCCCAGGAATCCAATTCTCTGAGCTGTACAGTGAGTGTTTATTTGATCATCCACACACCCCCCCCCCCCCACACACACACACACACACACACACTGAGCACAGAGCCCGCAGCTTTCTCTTAAACTCTGGTTACTGTCAACAATCTACCAAACAAGCAACCTGTTCAGTGGCACACACAGATTTAGGCCCTTGGCTCAAGAAACCAGTAAGGAGACATGAACACTAAAGACAGCAGGGAAAGAGAAGAAAGATGGTGGGACATATTTATATGAAATCCTTATCCAAGATGGATGTAGTAGCACATCCTGTAATCCCAGAAACCAGGGAGGCTCAAACAAGCTTGAGCCCAGTCTGGACAACTTAGTGACTTAGACAAGATTCTTTTTCATAACAAAAGGGGGGTGTGGCTCAGTGCAAAGGGCCTAGGTTAAAAAAAAACGAGTACTCAAAAAGAATTGTTACCCAAGTCCCAAACCTCCCCAGCATAGCACTGCTCAGTCTGAGCTTGGAGTAGACTCCAGTAATCCTTCCAATCAAGTTACCAGTCCCTTGTGTGCTTGTTAACTCAACTGATTTGCCACCAGGTGACTTACAACTGCTGAGTTAAAACCACAGTCCTAAAAGCCAATGCATTGCAAGGAAAGTCCTTGACTTAAAGCTGTTCCAATTGTAAGCCTTCATGATCTTCCCTTACAGGGTACCAAGTCCCTCTTCCCTCCTTTGGGAAGGGCTAGGCCCTTCTTTTCTTCCATTGGACCACTGGGTACCAACTTTCCACCATTGTAAATCAGAGTTCTTCAACTATTGTTTTACTATGGTCCCACTCCCCTTGCAACAAAGCTTTTAAAACTGTTTTTATCCTACTAACCCTCCTTTCCCCCAGGTAATTTAAACAGCACAGATGAATTACACTTTAAGTTTTTTACAGCTGTGGCCCTTTGGGAAACCACATCCACTGTCCTAAGACTTTTCCTACTTTCCCTACACCAACCACTGGGAATGCATGGTTCAGACACAGTAGCAGCACCTTCTGAGGAGGTAGCCGATCTCAGGAGTGTGAAGATAAGGGCCAGGAGGTCCTCAGAAAGCAGTCAAAATCAGTTCCAATGGACAAAGCATTAACAGGTGGATCAGTGTGGCCAAAAGAACATGGAAGATCAAGACTTTTCATTAGAAATCAGTGTTGCCAAGCAATTTGTAAAATTTGCAAGTAAAACAATTTGCAAGTAAAAGTGGATTTTCCCCTAAGCTTTTCACGTACAATGCCTACTTTAGGGACTTTTCTAAGGAAGAAACAAAGAGAAGGAATTTGAGGCTATTGTATACATTCAGGTAAATGCCAGAAGGCAGACCTCACTACAGGCTATGGAAGAGAAGATCCTGTCAAGCAGTGATGACCTACACAGGTCTCTGACACACTAACCAGACTTCTTGGGGGAGCTTTAGGAGAAGATGCAGGATTTTAATTCAGTTTTAGAGGCACACAGACTCTCAATGTGCCACCTACAACTTGCACGGACCCTGTGAAGTCCTCATCTCACTGTCCCTGTCAGCTCCCAGGGCTCTACTCTTCCCTACATCTGTGCCAGCCACATGGGTGCTCCCCCTGCTCCATGCAAGGCCTGGAGAGGCCTGGGTGACTCCACACTTCTGTCCCTTCTCCCTTCTTTATACACCAAGAGTGGATGTCATACCATAAGTTCTCGATTATCCTCTGCCTGGTACTTTCCTGTAATTGTTTCTTATATATCAGTATTGGAGCCCTGCCTCCAATAGACCATGACCTCCTCAGATGTCAGAAATGTGTTTTATATGTCTCTTCCTTCTCCCTCCATTCAGAACCTCCAAGAGTCACTTTAAAAGAAATACTTACAGACTGACTGAAAGGGTCCTATCACCATTCAGTTTTTTTCATAATGCAATTCTGACTAATGACATGAAAATGTTAGAGGACTTCTTTTAAGAGATGGAGTCTCACCATGTTATGCAGGCTGGGCTTAAATTCCTGGACTCAAGCTATCTTCCTGCCTCAAACTCAAGGCCACTCCTGGCCAGGACCGCTTTTTTATGTAAAGGTAAAGGTAGGAGCCAGGTATGGTGGTTCACTCTGGGAAAATGGGGTAGGAAGATTACAAATTCAAACTCATCCTGGGCATCTAATCAACTTAATGAGGTCCTACCTCAAAATGAAAAGGGGTTGTAGCTGTAGCTTAGTTTGAGGTCCTTAGGTTCAATCCCCAGCAGTAACATACACACACACACACACACACACACACACACACACACACAAAGCTTAAATTATAGAATCTATTTCCCATAGGCTCCAGGGGTCCTTCCCAGTATTGTGAGAATCTATACTTGAAGCTCCAGCTCTCCTATGATATTAACACTCTTATATGAATGGCCCTTTAAAAAATTCATCACTTGGGATGCAAATTTCTGGGTTTTTTTCCTAACAACCAGCATTGTGTGTATAGTCCTGAACTCAAAAGGTAATGTGCTTCACCACAGTCCTCAGACATGAATTAGAATTCACTGAAATTGATGGGTTGTTGTGCAGAAAGAGGAGGCGAACAACTTTTCACCTAAGTCCGAGGAATGAGGGGAAGAACAATAGAGACAGCTCGCAGGGAGAGTGGCTGCACTACAGGCAGGATTGAGCAGCACTTTGAAATCTGCCACTAGCCCCAACCCATGCTGTCTCCAGCTTGGTGCTCGCTTTCATTTATCCAGGGATCAGTAGCCAGGGGGGGAAAGTTTCATTCTCCAGCTGTTGTGTCATTTCCCTTGATAAGTCCTAAATTGACCGCATTATCCACCACCAAAGGAGTCTTCCTGTGGTAGGCATTTTTTTTATTATATGCCCTTTCAGGGGACAAAGGCAGCTGTGTCAGTAAACTGCTATGAGGAGAAGAGGCAAAGATAATATCCTCGTGGTTTCCTAAGCATGCTCTTTGGAGACACTAATATGAACATAAGAAATTAGGCAACATTCTCATCTGTTAGCCTGGCTGTGTGGTAGTCAGGGGAAAGAAAAATACAAGCTGCTGTTTTCTTCAAGGGCAATTATTAGCACAGGAGATATTTAAAGGCTGTATGCTTTTGCGCAATATTTGAACATATTTGGGTAGGTCTCCCCTTGCTGACTGTATTCGCTAAATACTAAAAAGGATGGTCTTACATTTCAGAAGTGGCAGAAAATGTGGGATGTGGCCTCATACCCCACAGAAACATCTCGAAGGATGATTGTAGAGGTGAACTGCATTGAGGCAGGAGCTGGGTGGGAGACAAAGAGAAGTTTCATGATGTGGGCTTGCCTATCCCTCTGCTATTAGCAAGAACCATTTCTTTACACGCCATAATAAACAGAATGGACTCGGTTGCAGGTTGATCCATTGACCCTGTTTTTGAAAACATCTCCACAGATCCTCAAACGGCAGCGGGTGAGGTGGATGGGGTTAATCTGGAGGAGATCCGAGAATTTGCCAAAGCTTTTAAAATCCGGCGCCTGTCCCTTGGCCTGACCCAAACTCAGGTGGGACAAGCTCTCAGTGCCACAGAGGGCCCTGCGTACAGCCAGTCGGCCATCTGCAGGTAACCCACGCCGCATGCTGCTGGCCTGGGCCTCGTCTGTCTGCGCGGCTCAGCTTTCCTTCTTCGGGTGGGCAGACGTTGAGGGTTAGAGTGTGGGAGCGAGTTTGGAGTGGGTGCATGCCGCCATGGGTGATCTGGGTGGGATTGAGGGTACTGGAGCAGACTTGAGGGGTCCTGGCCCCGTAACTCCTGTCAACTCATCAAGGACTGCCAAGGCGGTGTCACTGGAGTCACACTACCCTGGACCAGGAGCCTTCCTCCTGAACCACCCATCCTGTCAGCGCGTCTGTGTCCCAAGCACACATTATGCGGCTGACAGCCTCCATTTGTGTTAACGCTCCTACTAGTGTCTAGCCATAGAGTTGGACATCGGGATTTTCCAAGAAAATACCCATTTAAAAAACAAAAATAACTATCTGTAACCTTAAAGGAAGTTTTAAATGTCTTCCAAGAAACAGCTTCCAAAGGGTGCATTAAAGAAAGAAGCAGCTGTTTTAAGTGGCTCAAAAAGGGTAGTGAGAATCTGGCCTGGGGGTGTCCACCCCAACCCCAGCACCAAATTAAATAAATAAGTGACCAAATCCAGCCTTGGTTGTGTGGAAGTTGATCTGGGTTAAGTCGTCAGAAGCAGACCCTGTGCATGCATGTGTGTTGTACTAATCCCATGTTTATGCATGAGGTCACAGAGGTACTTTGGTAAGAGCTTTTTCCTCTTGGGCAATGCCTTATGAGTCCTCCTCCATCAGGAAAAGCCAAGAAACCAACTCTAAACTCATTTAAGTGGATTTTGTTCTTGGTGATCCATGAAATGCTGTCTTTTTATCTGCTCTTTATACTTTTAATGTATTCCCCAAAGGACGGAAGTGTACTTTTCCTGCAGTTTAAGACTAAGGTTATAAATAACATCAGTATGGGGTAGTAGCTTGCAGCTCACATTTTGCTCAATGATTTTCCATAAAACCCATTGATTGTTGTTAAATACAAAAAGCACCATAGGATCCTCTCACTTCTATGGCCTCCCCTACTGTTTTTTCTTATAAGATACCTCCCTGTAGAAAATAACCTTTATTCAGTCTATACAAGGATACTGCTGCTGAGAAATTTGTTTCAAGGCTTGTATATGTTATTCCAAACAACATGGATGGAAGCATAGGCACTAACAAGCAGCATCAATGATATGAATAAGTTGCTCCCCATTGGGAAACATTAATTTTGTTTCATCTTGACAGGCTTGTGATAAAGGCAGGCACAGGAATTTAAGTTGTTGCCAATTTGCTACTGTTGTTAAATTCCTCTTTGGCCTATTTTTAGCCCTAAAATGTGATTTCCTCTTATTGACTGAAGTGCCAGCTAATGTTTTAACTCTCATACCTAGCATTGCTTAGGCAACCCCAATCAAATATGTTGATTTCTAAAGTCTTCCCCCAGAGGGGAGCTTTAAAAGGCTACAGAATGCAGACAGGTTGGAAATTATTTGTATCCTATGAGTCAGATGCTTGCATTTCAGGGCCTTTCTCCAGCTTGCAGTGTTTCAGGGAGGTCATTTTAGGAGCCAGCAAGAGAAATAACTGGCATAGATAACTAAAAAGAAGTCTTGGAAGAAATCAAGTTGGAGCCTTGGCAGCACATTCCGAGGGTAGGAAGATGTACGTCAGAACACCTGAGCCTGTTCATCATTTCTCCTAGATCAGCTGCAGTGACTTCTAGGTGCTGCCATTAGTCCCTTTTTATCAGAGGCAGAAAAAGAAAGGTGGCACTAGTATATTTGACACCCCTGCCACAAGCTCTGCCCCTTGGTGCTGTGGTTTGTACCATGGAGAAGCTGCCATAATACAATGTGGCAAAATGTGGTAATTGGCCAGTGATGACAATAACAGGGAGATTTAATGTAGCTTGTCATTAAGGTTTGTTTTTATTTTTGTTTTTGTTCTTTTGGTGGAACCAGGGATTAAACTCAGACCCTCGTACTTGCCAGGGAAGCACTTATTCCAGTGAGCCATCTCCCTGGCCCCTGTAACTTGTCATTAAATGATTTGTTCACTTGCACTGAAAGCAAATAGACTTTTTCTTTCTCGTGACCAGTATTGAAAGTTGGGTTTATTCAGAAATAAATGAAGAACCCCCTTGAGCCCTACCCTAGAAGGAAATATGATGGTATCACATTAAGATTTGACACTATTTGTGCTACTTATCACAACATAGGAGGTCTAAAATGCACTGCAAAAAATCAAATTGTAGTACCTAAAAAGAGTATATCCTTTACTGACCTTTTGTAAAAATCTGCACAAAACATATTGTGGCAAACGCAGGTACATTATGAGAACAATTATAATAAAATGCATATCGCAATCAGGCAGTTGGTTCTCCACTTGTGTGGAGCACTTCAGAGGAGAGAAGGGAATTCTGTGTATCCAAAACTGCCAATATGGGAAGGTTATGGATTTGGATTTAGAATAAACACACAAATGAATAAAAGAAACTGGTGCTTTTTTTTGTATTTCATTGAGAGTGAGTATGAATTTGGTACAAGAATAACCTCTTAAAGCACTATATATAATTTGTCCAGAGTGTTTCATATTTTTAAAGTCGACATAGCAAAGAATTGCCAATGACAATTGATACATAGAAGACCTCATTTACAGAAAATGATATCACTCAAGTACAGTTCGTAGATCTCACACATTAAACACAGCTTGATGTCCTGGTAGACAAGCAAACCATTTGGCTGGATGGCAACTGGGAGCATAGGGCAGCCTTCACTCACCCTGGGGTGGGGTATTCCAGAGTAATTACATGTGCCCAGCTGTTTGAGACACAACTGTAAAGCAGCAACTGGGCTATGTTTTACCTTGAAAGGGAGCATGTTGTTAACTTACATATGGTGAAAATTGTTACTGAGAGAGAGAGGGAGAGGGGGAGGGAGAAGTTCAAATGAGACACAAAAGAGAGAGAAAAAGAGAGCTATAAGCAGGAACTTATCACAGTTGTCATAAGTGATTGTAATAACTGTAACACTTTCATAGCGGAGATGTTAGGGAGGAAGTTAAAGAAAACAAAATGTAAAATGTAATCATTTTATTGTTTTTGACGTTACTTCCTAGGGTTGTTTGTTTGGTTTGGTTTGAGATTTTTGGCAACATTGGAGATTAAACTCAAGACCTTGGCATTGAGCTACATCCCCAGTCCTTTGTTATTATTTTTATTTTTTGGTCTCATTAAGTTGTCCAGGCTGAGCTCTAACTTGTGACCTTTCTGCCTCAGTTTCCCAGGATGTTGGGATGACATGTGTGTGCCACCACATTTTTTTTTTTTTTTGGTGGTACCAGGGATTGAACTCAGGACCTTGTGCTTGCCAAGCAAGCACTTATTCCATTGAGCTAAGCTCCCTGACCCTAGAATTAATTTTTGACTCAAGAATTCTGAGGACTGAGGAAACAGAGCTGGTGCAATTGAAACAAAAGAATGGATCTGAGTGTTTAGAGGGAAAAGAGCTGCAAAATGTCTGTGTCCTCATCGCGGTAACAGTGCATGTGTCCTCCGTCTTACCTCTCCTTGTGTCCCCCCTTCTGTGTGTGTCCCTATGTGCTTTGCATGAGCCAGCATGGCGCACGTGGGAAGGGTGGGCACTGGCTTGGGCAGAGCTGGCTCCACAAAGCTGGCTGCTCCTGTGGAGTGACTTCGCCCTGCCAGGCAGTCTAGGAGGCAGGCAGGCAGGAGGCCCACCCTGGCAGAGGACCCAGTGTAAGACTGTTCTTTCTCAATTCTCCCCCCAGACACACCATCCTGAGAAGCCACTTTTTCCTACCACAGGAAGCCCAAGAGAACACTATAGCTAGCAGTCTCACAGCCAAACTGAACCCTGGCCTTTTGTATCCTGCCAGGTTTGAAAAGCTGGACATCACCCCTAAAAGTGCCCAGAAGATCAAGCCGGTGCTTGAGCGGTGGATGGCTGAGGCTGAAGCCCGCCATCGAGCCGGGATGCAGAACCTCACCGAGTTTATTGGGAGTGAACCATCCAAAAAGCGCAAGCGGCGCACCTCCTTCACACCCCAGGCCCTTGAGATCCTCAATGCCCACTTTGAGAAGAACACACACCCCTCGGGGCAGGAAATGACCGAGATTGCTGAGAAGCTGAACTATGACCGGGAAGTAGTTAGAGTCTGGTTCTGCAATAAGAGGCAAGCCCTGAAGAATACAATCAAACGTTTAAAACAGCACGAGCCGGCCACCACAGTCCCACTAGAGCCCTTAACAGACTCTCTGGAAGAAAACTCCTAAAGAGAAGCCCATGCACAACAGAAGTGAAATCCACAGAAACTAAATTCCACCCCTTGGGGACTGCACCCCATCAGAAAGAAAGAAAGAGAAAAAAAAATTTTAAACATCCCTTGTATGTAAAAGACTAAGCAAACTTCCAAATGGACAGAATGGTTTCTACATGTCCGTTGGTTTTCCAACAAGAAAAAAACAAAAATACAAGAATTTTTTTTGGGAAATTTTTAAACAAGGATACACCCCACAGAAGGTGTGTGTGGTAGGATAGTTCCCTCCCCCACCTGTCTCCCCAAAGCCAGTTTTTTTAAAAGAAAACCAAATAACCACATACTTTTTTCTGTATATTATGAAAATGTGAACACGTTTTAAGGAAAAAGAAAAAAATCTAAACTAAACCAAAAAAAAAAAAAAAGAAAAGAAAAGAAAAGAAAGAAAGAAAAGGGGAAAAAAAGAAAAGAAAAAGAACCCAACAAAAACTTGTATCTGTTCAAAGCGAATACAAGCCTGCCACCTGCAGGAGGGACCTTATCCTGCCAGGTTCTAAGTGCTGATTCACTACGAAACCTATTAACCAAAGTCAGAAATAGTGGCGTTGCCAACGCAATCGTTCGTCTACTCTTTCCTCTCTGCGTGTAAAGTTGTGTTGCGAATTTTTACATTTGTACTGGTGGAAAAAATAGGAAGCCTGATTTCTACCATCTTTCCTATCTCCTGTCTCCACCAACGGGGTGGGTGCCATTGAAGCCATTCCAAGAGGCTCACTTTCAGTTCTGTTTTTTGGATTTTTTTTTTTTTTAATTCTTCTTTTGGTTTGCTTAAAGGTGGGGGGCATCCTTGGATCCTGTGCCAAAACACTGGTTGCTTTCTTCTCACTAAGACTTGTGGGTTTGAGAACAGAAAATGGAGCTCACCTTTCCCGTCCACCCCCCGTTTCTCCGTGGTATAGGGGGTAGCTGGGACTCAGTGGCTTTTCCACTAATGAACTGCAGGAGAGACTCCACAGTGACTAGGGCTTTGCTGAGTGAACTGTCAATGCCGCCTTAAGCTCTAATCACGCTCGCTGTCCACACCAGAGCTTGGGATTTTGCTCAGTCCGCTGGCCACATCCATGAAGAGCTGACCAAAACGAATTTTGTAATATAAACATAAGCTGCACATTTGGTTCAATACTTACATCTTTGTTATGCTTCTGTGCAAAGCAATTTCTCTCAAAAGTCTGATAGCCAAAGAAATATCTCCAGGTTTCAGTCAAAATACACACAGGCATGCATACACCCATATCCACCGGCACAAAGAAACAGGCCACAAGAAAGTAGTAGCAATCAGATCTTTAAGGCCCATCAAATGTCCTGTTAACCTCTTCCTTTCTGCTACTTCTTTCACCCAACAGCAATGGCAGACTTTGAAGAGATATATTCTTGGGATATATACAGGAAGCAGAAAAGTGACAGGCAAATTTAAGCAGTTGGAATTTGGGCCTGGAATTGGGTTCTTGAGGGCAAATAAACTTTAACGGTGAAGGGTCACTAAAATAAAAATATATAGAAGTAGCTCTTGTACCACATCAGAATAGCCTTCACTCAAAGAACTAGGGGATTTATTCATTTACCAAAAAAAAATAATAATAATAACTTCTTTAGATCTGTGGGGCACACTAGCCTAAAAAGCCCAAAGATGGTGCAGGGATGTAAAGAGAGCTGTTCAGGGCAACAGCTGGGATTGGCACCTGATGTTTTCACTTGGGTGGGGCAACAAGTGTTCCACCAAAGAAGCAGGCAGAAAAGAACTGTAGATTTGCTTGCTGTCAGACTGTAAATATTTATGAGTAATTAATTTATAATCAAGCTCATGTACTATCTAGAGATAAATTGTGAAACGGAAAAAGAAAACCCACCTCAAGATACCAAATTTATTAGAAGTTCCATCTCCTTCCCCTACTCCCATCCTCCCCCTCAGGGCTTCTAGTTTCTTCTTCCTGTGGCCCCTTTATAGGTTGCATTCCTGGGACATTTTAACTGCCCCTATGATGATCCGTGCAACAGTCAGGAAACTACCACCAAGGAAATGCTCTTAAAAATCGTGGAAGCAGTTGCTTGTAAAATTATTTCCATCTTGCCTGGTCTGATGCTAACTGGACCACAATCATCCCAATCCATGCCAACTACACCCATAGTACCCACTTCACCACCTCAAAAACTGCACAAATACCAACAACCCAGAAACCTACAACTTTATTGATTAAAAACAGATTTTTGTATTCTCCTAGGACCTGTTCCAAATTCCATCAAGAAAAGCTCCCCAGGAAGAGAACTTAACAAGATAACATATGACAGATGTTAAATGTTTAAATATATGCCGGCAGCTGTTACATAAGGCCTGCACAGCCCTGAGATCTATAATTGGGAGGGTATAACTAGGACAGCGAAAACAGAAAAGCGATCGTCCAGAGTAGAACAAAAAGGAAATATATTCATCCCACAGTCATAAAACCATTCATGTGCAGTGATTTTTTTTAAAGTTTTATAATTTTGTATTGTTTTTTAAATTATTTATAAAGTGTTGTAATGCTTCTTATATTGATTTTTTACGGATAAATTTTTTGCTACAAGGCATAAAAAAGGTGCCTGAACAGATTCTTAGAAATATAAATTATATTGTGTAATACATCAGTCTTCGGGACCACACCTATTGCTTAATTTTATTATGACATGTCTTATTTCCACTTGTAAACCACTTCATATGCCAATAACATTTAAGTATCTTTTATGTTTCCATGAACTGAAGATTAAAGTTGCCACCACCACCAACAACAACAACAACAAAAATGAATAAAAGCCACTTTGGGCATGTCTGATTGTACTTCAAGCTTCAGTATTTTTCTTATGATTTTTTAAGTTATTGTCATTTTTGTTTTATTTGTTATTTGATGGAAAAATGCCAGTGGATATTGTATTCTACACTTGTTTGAGGGACTTTTTTCTCTTCAACCAAAAGAACTATCTTGAACAGTTAAAACTTCATAAGCATTTTCAGGGTTCGGGTTTTTTGTGTTGTAATCACACAGACTCACAGACACACACAGACACACAACACAACACAAAAGAAAACACAAAAGCAAAAGGAGCTAGGAAAAACAGAACAAGTAGAGGCGTGTCAAAGAACTCAAGCTATAACCAAAAAGAAATCATCAATTGCCTTTGTTCATCTTCTCTATGCTGGACCAAAGCTCAGTATTATATGTAGGTATATGCACAGTGTGTAGATACGGCTAAATGTTGCTGACAATCTCGCAATAGTAAACTGTTCGTATTTTAAGAAGAAACAAAAAGGAATACAAACTGTTCATCAGTGTTTTACCTCAGCACTCTACTTGTACCCAGTCAATGACCAGGCTTAAACAAAATGGAGAAAAAAAGAAACTGATTTTCATTTCTGTGTTCAACTGTAAGATCTGTTTGGAAAACAATTTGTAATGAGCTTTTTGTCGTGTGATTTGTTGTCTTCAACATGAAATTATGTGAGGCACATGAGCTTATTTGTTAAAGAAGTGAATTTATTTTCTTTTACTTTTTCTTTTTCATTGTTTATTCGTTTGTTTTTTTGTCCTATGTGTTGTGATCTAGACTGGTCACCAGGGTCACTTAGGCACCACAAGACCTCTGCTTCTCCATGCCTGGAAAGGGCAGCAGGAGGGAAGGCAGGGAAACAGACTGGGTTGTTCTGGAAAAACCATCATGACGAGAAGTTGACATGATAGACTTGTGACCAAGAAGCCAAACTGGATATTTAAAAGCTCCTTACTTGCTCTGACATTGAAACCAAAGCTGATTTATCTGCACAGGTTGCTTAATGTTTAAAAAAAAAAACTGTACTTAATCTAGAGCAATATCTGTATGGTTGGTAAAGCTGCACTTTGTGTATTTCTTAACAGCTTCAGATCTGTCACTTTTAATTTGTATCATAAAAAATAAAGAATTGTTTGACATGAGTGTCTAGGTTCAGTGTATCTTACACTCAGATATGTCACTTCAATTGTAAGCATTTGCTTAAGCATATGTTACAGCCCCAAATCTTAAGAAAAAAGGAGGTTGAGGCACATTGGTTAATATCATGATTGTTTCAATTCTTCAAATGAAATACACACCAGACGAGCTCTAAATATACAATGAATATTTACATTTTAAAATGTGATACAATGACTCATTGTAGTTAGTCCCTCTCAAAAGACTCAAAGACACTTACTTATCATCTTTGTCACCTTCTGAAGCAATTCTGGCAGTCTTCTTTCCCAAAGGTCTTTGCAAGGCGTGACCAACACTGTGGTGAATGCTGCTGCCAAGTGTCCTCCAGTGGGAAGGCAGGACTGCAAAGCATTACAGTGTGTCCTCATCCAGCTTTTGCAGAGGATCTGGTGCCAAGCAACATCTAGCTCTTCCCCAAAGTCAAAACGATCATGGAAAGCAAAGGTTTCAAATTGACTCAGGACATCAAGGCAGCCATAGAAGGAAAGTACAGACACTCATGACAGAGAACTTCCAGAAGACCTTCAGAGAGTGGCCAGTATAATGGGATAAGTGTGTTCAAAGCGAGGACAGAATTCTATGTAGAGATTAATAGAGACATGTCTTTCATTATAATATACTCTTGTAAATTTAAATATTCATTCCATTTTTTAATCATGAATGTATTCATTGATACTTCTTTGTTCTCGGGCTACAGAAATCCAACTCCAACTTCACTGACCCACAAGACATTTTGCCATTTCACTTACTTGGATGTCCTCTTGTGGCTGCCAAATATAGCTGGATGCAGAGGTTCCAAGGATGCCACTGTGTGAGTGTTCCATGTGGCGTCCTTCTCATGTGGATTATCTAACCATCAAGCCCAGGGCCTCGAGTGAGTCAGTCATGTGCCTGCCTCTAACTAGATAGTGGTGCTGGGGAGTGGTAGACTTATCTCAGCCATTCCGGGTCACAAACACCTTGGTTCTGCAATGGGGAATGGGGTCTCATGATGACTAAACCACAAGAAGTGAAAGAAGACCAAAAGGAATGAAAGACCAGAAGGCAGAGGGTGAGCATGACAGTGGCAAATAAAACCCAGAGCCACCACCACAGATAGGTGCTCAGACCCAGCTGGGTGTTGGATGTTGCACAAGGCTTTGCTGGACGCCGCCTGTTGTTCGGCTCTTCAGCAACGTCTGTAATTGTAGAGTCTGGAAAACTGAGGCATTTAGAATAGGCTCCTGCTTGAAGTTTAATGTAGGTAGGAGGAATAAATTAATGCTGTAATGCAATTTACTAACTCAGAAGGAAGGAGCATTTTATTAAAATACCAGTAAATACAACATTTATAACCATAATGTCTGTTCTTTTGGTGGCCTTTAGTAAGCATTTTTTATGCTACATGGAGAGCCATGTGTCACTTTCATGTTATGATTCACAAATGTTTAGCAGAAGTAGCAAAACCCAAAATCTGAGTGTCTTTACACTGTAGATAGTTAAACAAAGTGGTCAAGAACCCTAGAATTGACTGTAATAGAAGCAAAAAATAATATATTCTCATGGGTGGAAAAAGAAACTAAAGAAAGTCCATTAAGCTTTCTTTCCATATAAAATACTGTAAAAATATTCTACATAAAGATCCTACTTATGATTATGCTTATTGCTATGAAATATGTTTGTCTTCTTTTTAAAAAGTCATCCTTTAAATTCAATCATTTCATACCCCACAAATATCTGCTGAGCACTTCACATGTGCCAGAAAATTCTATGTGCTAAGGACTCTGAAATGAACAGAATTTTCTATTTCAGGAAACCTATCTTCATTGTGCAAAAAATGCATAATATTTTTCCAGATATAAAAACATACCATGTCATTTTGTGCTGTTACAGTATTTAACAAATTAAAGTTAGTTTCAAAATTAAAATAATGAAAAATAGCTTTGAGACTGACTTCCAATATAGAAAACAAAAGGGTAGGTGTTGTCTCAGCTTAAGAAACAATAGGCAGAGTCTGATTCTAAAAGCTGTTCCAATAATAATTTTCTAGTAGACCGAGCATATACACACAACATATTCAGTGACAAATGTAGCAAGACAGTGGTTGGTGAGTTTAATCTAAAATCTATGGTTTGAAAGAGTCCAGAAACTGTGGTGTCACAACATGTAGATAAAACAAACTTCCTTAACAAACTGATCTGGGCTCTTTGGCCATTGTCCTGTCCTTTGAAAGATATCCACAGACACCTATTAGAATTAGCTACTATCCTTTGAAGAAAGTGATAGTCAAAGGGTGGAGGGGGAGAATCATACCAGGGATGTTTTCAGTATATTGAATGGAGAGCTTTTTGTTTTGTTTTGTTTTAGCAGAACCAGGGATTGAACTCAGGCCCTTGCGCTTGCCAGGCAAGCGTTTATTCTACTTAGCCATCTCCCTAGCCCCTGGGTGGAGAGCTTTATAAAACATTAAATATATGTTTTATTATGTCAATCATGAATGCAATTTACTTTAAAAAATGGGAATTAAACCCAAGGCCTTTGCACTGAACTACAGCCACAGCAGTATTATTTTTTTTATTTTTCGTTTTCTCTTCAAGTTTCTCAGTCTAGAACTGAACTTGCAATTTTCCTACCTCAGCCTCTCAGAGTTCTGGGATTACAGACATATGATACTACATTCAGCTGTACTCTCATCAGATGTCCTTTTCCTTTTTCTCATCATGACTGCTTAATCCTTATTAATGAACAGATACCAGCCATCTACAGCAGAGGCAAAGAGTCATCCTAAACCTCTTTATCTGTACACACACACACACACACACACACACACACACACACACATAAAGCCACCTGGCAATTGTGCTTTCAGAATCTGTCTCTTGGTTTCCACTACCCACTGTTAATACTTAGTTTTAAGTCATCCACCTCTCGTGTGGATCGTCATGTTCCCCTAATTTCCTCATCCATCATAGATTTGCTACTAATTGTCATTCTTAAAAGTCAGTCTGAATAAACATCTCTCTTTAAGATTCTTTCCAACGTTTACCACAGACCCCAAGGTGAACAGCAGACTTTAGCATAGCACACAGCGCTTTCCACGACCTGGTCCTTGTTAATCCTTCAGCCTGACCTCTCATAAATTACTACTTTATAAAGTCGTGCCTGAGTCTTCCCAAACTTTCTAAAATTTTCCAACTCTCAGAACATTTCTGGTACCATATTCTGCATGGAATATGTATCTGCTGCACTGTTGACCCACCTAATATCTACCCATTCTGTAAGACTCCATTCTGTTCAGCCCATAAATAGTTTTTGGATTTTTGCTGTGTGTGAGACACCATTTCCTTCATCATAACATTTATCATCTACACATTTATTAGTCTCCATTTATAAGTTACAAGATCTTTACCACACATGTCTGAATGGTTCAGGGACTTGGCTTACCAATATGTATAATATATTTGGAAATTTATTTTTTAACCAGGGTCATTTTTTATGTGACAGATTTTCCTGGTATAATAATGTCACAGTAATCTCACATTTGTATAATTTTAAAATCTCTCTCAAGTGCACTATTTAACTTGCTCTTAATATAAGCCCATAGGACCAGGGAGACAGCACAGTGGCATAAACACCTGCCTCACAAGCACAAGATCCCGAGTTCAGTCCCCAGCACCACAAAATAAATAAATGTACAGTTACTACAAGCCCATGGAAAGGTGATGATTCCTATTTTTATAGATGAGATCGAAGAATTGTAAAAGATAATAGGCTTGACCAAGCATTACAATGTGAGGAGGAGAGCAAGGCTAGCTAACTGCCTGAGCTGCTACCATTTGTTTTGCTCTGCTCTTTGCCACTGCCATGAACAGCTGCTCTGTGCCATGTGCCACTCTGCCTTGGAGCCAGCTGAGTATGGACTGAAGCCACCACTAACTATGAGCTAAATAAACCTTTCCTTCCTTAATTTTGGGTGTTGTATATTTTGTTCCAGCAACAAGAGAAGAGTAACTGAGACATTCTGTCATATTATTTTCCTGCTGTAGATTCCCTACTTTTCCCCCTCTGTTTAGTTGCTTGCTCTGCTTTATGCTTCCCTTTTATTGTTGTTCTTGAAATTGCGGTCATCTTTGTCTCTTTCTAGAATATCTTTCAGTACTCCTTGTAGTTTTGGTTTGGTGGTCATGAATTTCTTCAGTTGTTCTTTGTCATGGAAATGTCTTATCTCTCCATTAAATGTGATAGATAGTTTTGTAGGATACCTCAATATGGGTTGGAAGTTGTTTTCTTTCAGGACCTGAAAAACATCACTCAAAACTCTTCTTGACTTGATGGTTTGTGTTAAGAAGTCTGCCATGATTGTGATGGGCTTTCCATTACAGGTGATCTGTTTCTTTTCTGTAACAGCTTTTAATATTCTATTCTTCTGCTGAATTTCGGGGATCTTGATTATTATATGTCTGGGTTTAGATTTATTTTGATTATGGCTAACTGGAGTTCTGTATATTCAGGTAAGTGTATGTCAGAATCTTTTCCCATAGTTGGGAAATTTTCTACTACTACTTTTGCAAAAGTCTTTTTATGTCATTTGTGTTGACTCCTGCTGTTTTGTTGACACCTATCATTCTTATATTTTTTTTTTTTTTGGTTGGTTGGTTGGTTGGTTTTTCTTTTTTGCATCTTCTTTCACCTACTGAATTGTTATTTTTTGGTTCCTTGCTTTTTTTAAGAAAGCTTTCCCTTTTATGATCACTACCTGAAATGCTGTCTTCAAGGCCTGAAAGTCTATCTTCAGTTTTACCCAAGCAATTTTGCCAGAGTTCAAAGGAATTCTTAATTTCCTGGATATCTGTTTGAATTTGTTTCATGCATTCTAATTCTTTCCTATATTGTTCATTCAGTGTTTCCATCATATTTTATTCTCCTCTACTTTTTAGATTTTTTTAAATGTATTTAAGACAAGGTCTCCAGGGTCTCACTACACAGTTCAGACTCATAGTGATCCTCCTGTTCTCAGCCTCCCAAGTGCTAGGATTATAGGCATGCGCCACCACACCCAGTTTCACTTGCCTCTCAGAGTGCCTTGGGGGTGGGGCCAGCATGGCACTCCAGGGATTGAGTCCTGGCTGCTGTGCTCTGCATAAGCAAGCTCTGTAATCCACTGAGCTATCTGGCCAGCCCCCTCTTCTATTTCTTTTTTTTCATTCTATGTCTTCTTTAGATGTACTCAGCAATTCTTTTGTGATTAATGTCATTTCTTTTTTAACTTAGAAATTATTTGTGATCTAATTTCTTGGATAGCCTGATAGAGTTGTTTCTTTACCTCAGTTTCTATCATTTCAGTGATTTCATGTGTGTGACCTTCAAGTTCTTCTATGTCATTGTCTCCTGAACTTGTTCTGGGTGGGCTGGAGGTCTGAGATTGCCTTTTGCTCCCCTTTTTTTTTTTTTTT